>JAIPRM010001668.1:0-35931 GCA_025469315.1 Stegophylla sp. TES_Ste_2020
TTTATCAAAACATTCAAAATATATTTTATCATAAAAATATGGTTTAGTAGTAAAATTTGTATTTTGTAATTTATGATATATAATTTTTGAGTTTTTTTCAATGACTTCGTGAACAGAAAATAAGTAGACTGAGATATTATAAAACTAAATTTAAATACAAAAAATTTATGGTATTTTTAAACCTATATATTGACAAATACTGTATAAAATATGAAACTCAGTCATTCATATGCATATGTAAATATAGGTAGTACAAAATATTAAAATTTATAGAAAATGTAATTTTTATTACGTTTCTTACTTTTTTCTTTTTTTAGTATATCGTACATTCATAAAAAGAAATTAATATTTCGTGAAATTATAGTAACTCTATAGGTCGTTGAGATTGAAATAAATACCGGTAAGTTTACGAAAAAATTTTTGAACCCATCAGAAAATCCTGGCTACGCGCCTGACCTATACAGTAACTAATAAGATGATAAGTCTTTTTTACATTTGCACCTACCTATTAATTTTCATGGCGAATTCAAGCCATGACGCTGTAGTTGAATTTATCCGTTTGAGTATGAGTATGAGTAATTTATCGTATGAGTACTTACATTGAAAGCACTTTTCACCCAAAATAATAAGAGAACCATACTTTGATTTCAATTTCATTCCTTACAGATTAACAATAGCAAATCGTTGTATATTTTGCAAGAATTTATAAAATTACTATACCAAAAAGGTGTGGTGTCTGTTAGAGAATGCTCTATGACGCCGTAGGCAGCTTCACACATATAAGGGAGGCCGAGGCCCGCAGGAACCGGCCAAACGCACGGTCTCTAAGTACACTCGGAAGAGTATCTCACTCAAAATTATTCATCTATTCTTTTTTACTGTTGTCTCCACACCTGTATCTCACACGAAAGGTGTCCCACTTACAGCTAGTTATATATGTAAATTAATTAATGTTGATAAAACCATCTCAAATACAGAACAAGACGTATAATATCGCGAATCGAATGTTTTCCCACTAACGCGAGTGGCGGCCACCAATGCGTTGTAAATGCGGATCAGATAAAAACGAAAAAAGTAGGAAAAAAAAAAAAAAACCACGTGCCCAACTACAGTCGAACCGATGTTTCGTCGTAATTTATCGAGTGCCGAGCGGAGGAATATCGTTGTTTGTCGTGATTAATTTTGCACTATCGGACGATGCTTTTTTTTTTTTTAAATTAATTTACGTACGAGCGTACAATGAATGAAACCGGAATAATATTGTGGCTGGCATACAATGCGCCCGTCGGCCGTCGGCATATATAGTACCTATGTACTAAATAATTATTATTGCGATACACTGCGCCGCAGATCCGTTCGACACATTAGCCGTAGTAACAATTATTATTAGCATTTTTCAAATTGATTCGCGTTCGCGCAATGCCTGTCTCTGCGGTCAGTAATAATAATAATAATAATAATAATAATAATAATTAATAATAATTACGGAGAAATAACGAAGCACGCGACGGTCGCGAAACCGATTGTTTGAAATGAGACTCATAAACCTAACCTAACCATATCATATGTTCATTTCGATTTTGCGACTATTATTGAAGTTCAGTAAATTTATTTGTAAAATGGCTTTATTTATCTGTACAGCACGACGGCGATCCGGGGGCGTATAAAACTTGGAAAAAACGGTACACGGAGGCAAGAGAACTGCCAAAATATTAGTTAATTACTCAGTCATTTTTACATTACCACTATACTATCTGAGAATAAAAAAAAGTTGTTGCGTTTGAAAAATAAATGTCACAGATTAAACATTTTCTTTCGGCTAAGTATTTTTCATATTATCGTCTCTACGTATATTTAAATTTCCATTAAGTTTTGTTAAAAAAAAAAACAAATAAAATTAAAGGCATTTTCGTCAAATTTTGAGTAATTTTTCCCAAATTTTTGGAAAAACTATTGAAAAATTTCGAAAAGTATTTCGATTATATAGTGGCCCAGTGACCGGGTGCACTTAGGTTAGGTTAGGTTATATAAACTTTTATAAAACATGTTTAAAATTCCGGTGGTCCAGTTTCCATGTACCATTTGGGGGGGAAAAAAAGGTAAATTGTGGCCCGATTACCGGACGCCCATTTTTTTAAATAGCTAACGCATTTATTGAACCTCGTTAAAAAGGTAAAACGTGTTTAATCGACACCCATACGTAATATGCAAACAGTGTGATTCGTTATAAACAGGTAATTGCTGCAGCAGTCTCTAGTTAGTTATATAATAAAACCATTAATTCAGTTTTAAACACTCGAACAAACGTTTTTTTTTTTTTTACGACGCCTAATAATGACAAAATTATTTTTATATTACAATACATATAAATATATTGTATAATCATAAAATTCTTAACCGAATACTACGACAGTTCTGTGAAAACGTTTTCTGCGTTTTTATATTCGTTTACAACAACAATCAGCTGCTACCTGTAAATTACACACCGCAGTCTGTGCACGGCCTCAACGACGGTGCAACACCGTTTTTAGTTCGGTGTAATTGCCGTTTGATGTTTTTTTTTTCTCGTCCAAAATGAAATTATATTATACCACTGTATTACGGCGGTAAATAACGTTCGCGTGAAGATTGACCGCCTATTTAGCCTTACGTTTCGAAATGAGGGGTGGGGATGGGGTGGGGGGCAACGACGGTAGTGACCTGCGGGTATAGTGTGTATTCCAGGTCGTAAAAAAACAAGTCGTCGTACACTTACCTATTATTATTTTACGATAATAATATGAGGACGATTTGATATTCAAATATTCAGATTGCGCGCGCATTTTTAGCTAATTCGATAAATATTTTGTAAGATTTCCGCCAGACGCGAAACGATTCGGTAGAGATTCGTTTCGAAAATATAAGATAATATTCAATTTTCTCTCTCTCTCTCTCTCTCTCCGCGTACACCTTTACGCGTAATAATAATAATAATAATAATATACCCAATACTGGTAAACAAGTGTTTTACGCGCGATTGCGATTTTTCACCGGTTTCGAAGAGGCCAAACGGAAAACACAGAAACAACAACAGTAATAATAAAATGAAACAAAAAATAATTTCACAAAGCGTTTATTACCATGTATACAACTTATAAATTAATATTATAGGATGTCTTTTTTTCTTTTCTTTTCTATTTTTTATGTGTGTGTCTTTCTAACGAATCATTTATCGTAAATAGGTATACAACACGTGATCACTGTATTCACAAATAGTAATAATAATAATAATAATATGTACAACAATATGCCGACGACGGCGGCCACGTTTGACGTATATAATAAAATAGCTTTTTATAAAAATAACATGACTCACAAATGATAATAGTACATTTACAGCGAGTGAAATAATTATATAAAAAAAAATCGAGTAAAAGAAAAAAAAAAAAAAAAACAATAATTAATCGTAGTTAAAATCTAAAATTTGTAAAACGCAAAAAGGGGATTATCGATTACAGAGTTTATACAGAGAATGGTGAAATTCGAGGGACCGGTTCTATTTTGAAAAATAATTATTTTTTTTTCATTTATTTAAACATTTTTTGTTGTTTTAAATTATTCGATTTTCTATGATGTTTCGACCGATTAATTGGAGAGAACGTTCCGCGAAAGAATGGGCGCACGGACACAAAATAAAGGTAACGTGTAGGAGGCGAGGGAAGGGGGATTGAGTCATCGCAAAAAATAAATAAAGGTTACTCAGAACGGGTTAAATCGAACACAGTAAATGCGTTAAACTCCGCATAGAGGCGTCCGGAGAGAAGGCCGAAACGGGCATTTACCTCCCCCGTGAATTTCGGAAATCGATTTCAAAAGTTGTTATTGTACAAATAATCGTTTCATCGATCGAAACGAATGACATCGAATCATGTAGTGTTATTGTAGTTTGCAAAAAAAAAAAAAAAAACGAACTTGATTTGAAATAAATAATTTCTAATGTTTGATTATATCACAGATAAGAGTTTAAGACTATATAATAAATAAAATCTATGATTTTTTTTTTTGTAAACCCCTGTGGGCTCCCGAAAACGTATATTTATACATTGTGATCGCGCCGATGCGTAAAGGTACTTAAATAAAAATTAACCTAACCTTAATTTTTGTATTTTTATCATTATCGTTTTTCTCCCACGTTTTCGTTTATAATCCGAAGGAAATAATTTAAAAAAAATATGTATATATAAATATTACATACTTAACACAATATCGCATAGGACGGACGGTACGCATATAGGTGGGGGATGACGGTTAATAGGGGTGTGTTTGGGGGGGAGGGGGCACGTTTGCGGTGTGTGAGATCAACGGTGACAGTCGTCCGCGGTGACGGCGATGGCGAGGCGGTCGTTGTGGACGCGGTGTTCTCGAACCGCGGCCGCAGTCGGGGTGGACATGACGTTGTTCTGCTGCTGCTCGGCCGCAACCGCGGCCGCCGCGGCCGTCACGTACGCAGCGGCCGCGGCCGCCGCGGACACGGGCGACAGGTTGTGCGTGAGGCTGTGCCGGCGGAGGTCACAGTTCCGGCGGAACACCTTGCTGCACGTCGGGCAGTTGTACGGCTTGATGTCGGTGTGCGTCAACAGGTGCGTCTTCAGGTTGGACCGCTGGTTGAAGCTGCGGCTGCACACCGGACACTTGTGCGGCGACTCCTCCAGGTGCAGGATCTTGTGCACGGCCAGCGTGCGCGACTGGCAGAACCCCTTGCCGCACTCCAGACACTTGAACGGTTTCTCCTTGGAGTGTATGTACCTGAGGACACAAATCAATAATTAGGGCCGATTGTAGCATTTTAATAATGCCCTAAAATTATGTGGTTATTGCATAATATTTAACTGTTTTCACTGAAAGTTTTATTAGTATTTCCTTACACTCGGAAATACTATTGCACATTTTGAAAAAAATTACCAATTTTAAGAAAATGAAAAGAAAAAATGTATCTGAAGCATATTACAAAACCTAAACGAAGCTACGAGCAATTTTCGCTACCCGAAAAAAGGATATTGGACATCGTTTCGGTAAGAATCTCAAACGTTCCTCGTTTTTTGGCATTATTAAAGTCAGCCCTTACTTAGGACTTTTACTAAAGATTACCGATTATGCAACACGTTCAGATTTCGACTGAATAAAACAAACTATGAATCACATTGTAAAAACGTGCCCTATTATGATTTGTCATAGATTCTTAGGGGACCGAAGGAGTTAGTGTTTTTACAATTATGTCTATTTTAATTTCAGATTCTGAGTGGATCGAAGAAGCTGTTGTTTTTTTAATGATATTTATTTTTTTTTTTTGTTTTGTAAAAGTTTTAGTATGGAAACATTTGTTTAAAAGTTTTGACCAGCAACTTTTTAAATCAAAATTTTAAGGTTTAGAAGTCATTTTTCAAAATTATCAATAATTATACCTATTGTATATTTTCATTAATGATTTTTTTCAATTTGAAATCGTATAGTTCTGTGATGTAATATATTGCGTTTGTATTATTTAAAAAAAGTAAACAAATAAAATAGCGAATTCTTCGTGATTAATAATAACATTAAGTTATCACTTATCAGTCTTACCATTAACTAGTGGTACAAAAAAAAAAAAAAAAAAAATTCAGATTCTTTTAAATTTTAACCAAAACTGGTACTGGTCGGAGCTGGGCGCGTTTTAAATCACGTCGAGCTTTCTATTAAATCTATAATCGATATTGCAGCACAGTCATGGGATAAGTGAGGCGCATTTGGCGTGTAATCATAATATTGTATATTATTCGTTTGACCTGAAGCGACTCGCACGAATCGCTATATTATAATATTCACTGACACGTTCGGCAATAATAATGACTCTCGCCCACTAGGTACTACGATGTCGTATTATTAATAATAATTTTGTGCGCGGCGACAGTTCGACCTATTATATATCCGGCGAGGTGTACACAGAACTTACAGAACAATATATACCGAAGAGCGGCTCACGGTGTTTATCCAAATTAAAACTGAATTCCCTATTATTTCAGTCATCTTAAACGAAAGCAACGAACACAATAATAATAATAATATTTATTACGATACGGTATGAATTTTCGGGCACAGACTAATAGAATTGATTCTTTTTAATTCCACTATAAATATCTCCAAAACACTTGTGGATTCAGTGGTATTGATGGACTTCAAGCGTACAATTATTAAATGAAAGTCGTTAGATCACGTTAATTAACGATAATTACCTAATTACTGTAGTTGATTCTTTTTTTTTTTAATTTTACGCGTTTTTAAATTTTTACCCCAATATAAGAATTAATATTATACGTTTATTTTATTTATTTATTTTTTTAAATCGATTTTCAATATAATAAATTTAATGAGTGTTCGCCTCGATTTAATTTTAATGATCAATGGTCAGTGAGAAAATTTGTGCGTTTCACACGGACATTGGATATTAATATAATGAACTAACGATGAGCGCATTCAGGCATAACGACAAGGAGGAGCATAGGCGCGATCAGTCCCCTCAAGTATTTCAACACTAAATTCAAGTATTTTAAAATTCACAAAAACATAGTTTTTGAAAAATTAGCCGTAAAATAATTCAATATCCACGTGGTGGACACCTCATTTTTATCCAGGTTCGAGGTTATTATCAATTGTTTCGATGATCATCATTTATCTAATTATCCGTTATTATCTTACAGTATTCATTTTTAATTAAATTTTATTCGGACATTACAAACGTGTACTTTTCATTCTACCAAGGGATGATTGAATATATAAACCATGAAAATATTAGTAGTATTTTAAATTTATCGGTGGGTAACTTTTCCGGTGTCTGACGATAAGGAGGGGGGGGCTTCAGCCTTCCCCTCAGCGAGATTTGTTCCCAGAACCAATATTCTCACGCAAAAGAATTTCAAACGTATATATGTATACAGGTATGGTTGTTGCTTACGGTGATAAATATTGAAAAAAAAAATAAAATATTGTGCATTCCGATTGCACGCGAGTATCGGGGGGGGGGGATGGGGAAATTCGCACGACGAAGAGCGTTTTAGAATAGCAGCAGTATCGCGGGTGTTTAATTAGTTTTGTCGGTTAGATAAATAATTATTATTTGGGCTCTGAGATTGCCCCGTGCGGTTTCAAAGGTGATGGCGAGAGGAAGGGTGCAGTATCCGTGTACAACCGTGTATTGTGCGCGCGCGAGTCTATGAATTATTATTACCGGTATCTGTACAGACTTCAAGGCGATCAAAGATCGCAATCGCGGCCAACACACACACATTATCCGGCTGCGCGTGAAACGTGGCCGGGCAAAAGAATATTTTTATTTTTTTTTCAAACAAAACCCGACTCGGTGTGGCATTACGGGTACACAATATAACGTAAAAACATAAATCGTACTCATGTGTTTAATATTCAACAGCGTATAATACGGTCGTTTTCGTTTTTGTAAATTTCAGTCATAATATATTTGTTTAAAACGGTTTTATTTTTATTTATTTTTTTTTCATCTGCGATCAAACTAGTTTTATACGTATTTTTTCAAATAATAAGTACTCAAATTGCGTGCATTAAATATTTTTTTCATCTTTTTTTGGATTGTCGCGCACGTACGCACAAAATATTGGTATAACCATTTTTAAATCTGTTCTCTTAAGCCGTTGTTTGAAGTAAAAAAAAAAAAAGCAATTAAACAATTTATGGTAATATTAGTTCACAAAACGTGAACGTATTCCGTATTGTATAGGACGTGTTGTTGTTTTTTTTTTTTTTTTTAAATTCTAAAGAATAATTTCTAGTCGAAAAGGTCAATTCGGTCGTGTGGCCAAATAGCTGATGGTGGTGGTGGTGGGCGATAATATAATTTTATAAATATTGTGAAATATTGCATTGTTGGGAGTTGTCAGATGTCATCCAACAAAATGAGATCCGAACCGGTTCTCCTTAGTTTTATTTTTATTTTTATTTTTTATCTCTGGTAAACTAGTCTTGACAAATCCAGTCGTCGTTTGCGTTTGTAACGAGCGCGGGCGCGCGCGCATTTATAATTTATAACACATCTCTGTTTCTTCTAACACCTTGTCAGAAACGTTTTCTTCGCCACGACTTTTTTTTTTTTTTTGTACTTCTTTCAACCCAAAACACACAGCACGCGGTTCGAAACCATGTCGGTTCGAAAAACAAATTAATAATCAACGACTTTGACTCGTGTTTTCTCGTCATTCCGCTTGTATTATATAATACGAGTATATACGCTTAAGAAATAATCTGTGCGCAAAAGAGTTGTAATTTTAGAAAATGCGTGCAAACCAGGTGCACACGCAACGACCGACCACAATATTATCGCGTTGTCGCCACATGATTTTAGCGATGTGCCACTAGGAATGTTCCCAAGATGAATGTTCTTCGAAACGAGGATTGTTCCCGGAATATTTCCTCAAAAAAATGTAATACATTTCATGATTATGACTGTGTCAGTAAATATATAAGACAGTAATAAAGAAACCGTTCTCTACTTTACACGATTAAGCATAATCATAATGTGTTATAAATGTGTTTCATAACATTTAAATTAATATACACAATCTTAAAACCCACGACTAGTATATATTTAAATTAGATTTATATCGAATATATATATATATCAATTATTTCTTTGAATTACTCAGAAGCCTAACTTTTCTCCAGTAGTATTTTTGGTGAAAATATATTTTTCATTCCGATCAATCGCAGTTATACATTTATTAAACATTGAAATTTTGAACAATATATTTATTGTAATATAAAATAAATATATATATTTTTTTTAATACAATATTCCCGATAAATTCCCCGTCACAGGAACGTTTCTGGGAATATTCCCCGGGAATTCGCGCATCACTACTCGATTTAAAATTTTCACAATTATTGCTAATTATTATTATCATTCATCACCATCGCCACAGCGACACGTCTCGATATTTACGGTTTTACGCGTTATATTATTATTATTGCGTATTACGTATACTGACGGCAATTTCGAACCGGCGGCGGCGGCGTTCGTTAAGGGGATTCAAATGGATTTTTAACGACTGAACTAAAAACGGTTCGTGTACGTACTACCGTCGGAGATGGCCGATATTCTTATTATTATTATGTACAGCGTCCTCGTGGCAATAAACAATACTGCTAAAAAGTAAGTATTGCGCGCCAAGACTGTGGTAGAATAGCGCAGTGGGCGTCGTCGTAAGCGCATGCGTTCAGAAAACGTTCTTTAAAATCGTCCGTATTTCGGTCGCCGAGACGAGTGAGTATCGAATAACGTTTATTATTTTTTTTAATTTTAGATTCTAAACAAAGTGAAGAAGCTTATGTTTTTACAATGATGTTTTTTTTTTTTTTTTTTTATTCTTGCTCCTTTAGAACGAAATAAAAATTTTCTTTTTCATATATATATATATAATATATATAATTTTTTGACTATTTTATATTACAATTTCGTGATAACTGAACACTACAGTGCGATTATTCGCTGCTGATTTTTTACAGTCGAGAAATCTCGAGTTGTATTACGTTTCATACAGCGACAATTGATATCCAATAATATTCAGAAGTATAGAAAAAAAAATGTCTCAATTACCCAAAATATTGCTAAAAATTTGCAGAACTACTATATTAAATTGATACACGAATTTAACTTGTAAGTCAAAATAATAAAATAATTTGAAAAAGTATGTTATTGCTTTATTTTACTTTAAATTTCTTATTTAATAAATAAAGAAAAGGAAAAAAAAGACAATTTTACTTAAAATAAAAAAAAATTTGACGAGAAAAAAAGTATTTTTTTCCCACATTTTCAAAATTTTCTAGCTCAAAAACCAAATCCCATGGTTTGAGTTATAGGTATATTAATTACTAATATCATTTAGGGACGCGACGAGATCGTTTATTTATTTATTTTTTTTAACAGAACAATCGAAGTACATATGATACGATAAACAATGTAATAATAAACAATTTCATTAGAATAATAATTTTTGTTTTGGTAGGGAAAACGTTTTTTTTTTCGCATATTTTAATATTTTCAGTATATAATGTTTAAAAGCACTTATGTGAATATTTTTAAGAGCACATTATTGCAGCGCTTATAACATCCTTTTTTTTTAGAGCCATATAAGTCATGGACCCTGATAATAATATTATATTTTTCGAGCAATCGGTTTTTAATGGACTCGACTTGAGCGCGGCGGCGGCTTGTAACAAAACTGTACGGGGCACACGAGCAGACAATAATATAATGAAGCCATTAAAAGGTACCGTCGTCGTGTGGTGGTCGTCGTAGTAGGGTTGTACCCTTCTCTTCATCGCATATCACAACCACTGCACCGTATTAGACAGAGGCTCCTCATCGTTATTTTATATTATATTATTATTATTATTATTATTATTATTATTATTATTATGTATACGCGCGCGCGCGCGCTCAGCACTTGACCTTTTCATTCCCACGACGATGCGACTACGGACACGCGAAGGTGATAAATGGACGGATTACACACAAAAGCAGCCAAGTCATATTACTCACGTCGTCGTCGTCGTCGTCGTCGTCGCAACCCATTGTTACGGACACACACACGCACACACAAACATAATATACATTATATTATTATTATTATAAACGTTATAAGTACTTGTTATAGGTAATAGGCGATAATACCACGCGCTCGGTCGAATGTGAAAAGAATATTGACATCGAAAAATATCTATATAATAGGGAGAGTGGTATGAGTTCATATCGATTTGATTTAAAAAAATATGTTTTTGTATATCAGCGGTTCTCGACCATAGGTTCGCGACCCAATTTCGAACGGGTTACCAAAAAAAAACTAACACCGTCGACATAATATTTCAATTTTGGAATACCGATGTGAAATAATTTTTAAAAAAAAAAATTAACGAAACTTCTTTTGTAAATTATTTGATAAACAAGCTCAGTGTGTTTTCCAAAAGGACAATAGGAGTGTCGTGAAACGTGATTAAATTAGATTGAAAACTATTGATGAATTATTATTATGTGCAATATAATATTACAAAGCAAAGTAATTATAAAACGAAAAATAATATTACATAAATTGATTTTGATTTCCTCAAATGCAATTTGTTTCGAATTTGTCTATGAAATGTTTAGGGAAACCAAGTGGTAGTTTTAATACCGTGGTGAAATTTTATGGGAGTAAGATCCCTTTCACGAATACACAATTCAATGATCTTGTATTTTAATATCAAGTAGTTTAACTAAAAATTACAAATGTTTTGTGATAAAAACAATACTTAAGCAATACTTACAATTCTTACGCTGAAAATATTTTTCATTATTACTTGATAGATTAAACTAGGTATTTGTTGACAAAATG
The DNA here is from genome assembly GCA_025469315.1 of Stegophylla sp. TES_Ste_2020. Lineage (NCBI taxonomy): Eukaryota > Metazoa > Arthropoda > Insecta > Hemiptera > Aphididae > Stegophylla > Stegophylla sp. TES_Ste_2020. Next base: position 11,412 of record JAIPRM010001668.1, read on the forward strand.
AGAAGTTTAAGAATTATTATTTTGGATAAATCCATCGCAAAATGTCTAAAATCGATTTTAAGAAATTATTGTATATTAAGAATTATATTTCATTTTTGGGTATTTTTTTGCATTTTATCATTATTTAGAAAAACTGAAGTAAAATGCAAGCATCAACCTCAGATCTTCGACCTAACAATATTATTAGCCGTTGATGCGTATTTTGGAAACGCAATAAATCATTAAATCATTGCAAAAGTTCACGAACGCGAGGTATCATGTTCTTCAAATTTGTGTTGTTGGTTTCCACTTCAAGAGTCTATTATTGCCGAACGAAATTCAGAGAGTTTCTAGAAAATCCAGGGACTATCTAGGCAGTATCTTCCGGCGACGCTTCACATCACATTGTGTTGGTGGCAAAATTCCAAATCAAAAATTAATATATGGTCGGTGCTCGAGAAGAACAGGAAAGAAAAAAAAAACCGTTTTAAGAGAATAAAAACCACACACGATTCTTCTGTATGAAAAAAAAAAAAAAAAACCAAGTGCTTACGATCGTAAACACGGCGCACGCGCGTACAAGCCGGTTTGATCGACTTGACTTGACGACGACGGTGTGCATTACCCCGGATAATATAATAATATTACGTGAATCACCGCCAACGCGATTTTTTTCGTGACAAAAACGCTCGGTCGTCCGACTTTTTATCACAACGTTTTTGAAATAATACTAATAATAATAATAATAATATCAAGTCCCACCCGACAGCCTGTATAACGCGTACACATAATATAATATACAGGATGTCCCAGTACGATTTTACTCGTGCAATGACTTTTAACTTTTTTTTTTTTCTTTTAGAAAATTATTACTATAAAGCTGCGCTACAACAGAGTTTCCCTGTAACCTGGGGAGGGGGCGCCCTTTGGGAGGCGTGTAAACATTATTGTTGGGGAAGCGCAAGCAGTCATTATAGAGTAAAAGTGTTCCCTTAACGCGGTGAAAACAATTGAAAATTAACAAGATTCTACAGGAGGGGGACGTGAGATTTTTGAAAATTACAAAAACGGGCGTAGAATAGAAAAGAGAGACTGCGCTACAACAATAACGTGAACATTTTTTTCTTTTTAAGACCCACAATTTCAAATTTCGAAGTTCGAACAACAGTTTTAGAAAATATATATATATATATGAAATAACCATGTTGTGAATCTGATTTTTAGTAAAATATTGGACCTTAAATCTTTAATAAAGGTTCATTTGCTACTATTTCTTTTTTTTTTGGGTTTGCAAATGATACTTGAGATACTATAGATACGAGATACTTGAAAAAAATGATTAATAGTTTTGGCATTTGTCAAATCGTACTGGAGGGACACCCTATATATTATGATAATAATATACTCGGGTACCGCGCGCGGTGCGGTGATGTTATTCTCTCCGCCCCCCAAAATCTCTTCGCCTTCTCCTGCTGTTTGCTGCTCCGGTGACAAATTTATTGCGCGCTCGCGCCACACATAATATCCGTTTTTACTGCGCCAATAAAAACGCTAACCTAACGACGAGACGTTAAAACGATTTTACGATAATAATAAGCGACGAGCACATTAAAGTGGCGAATATATTCGTGAGCGCGAGCGCGCTCGCCACTATTATTTTTCCGCGCGCGCGCTCATCGTCCGACTGGTTTTTCGACCCCGCTGTCATTTTTTTTTTTTTTTCTACTCGTTCGTTAAACGCGTATATTATACGCGTGCGGTACTCGTCATTACATTTATTTTAAAAAAGGCAATTTGTCGAAACTCTCAAAAGTCTTCCACAAAAATTTGGAAAACCCATACGAAAAAATTCGATAAAAACTTCTTTGAAACTATCTTTTATCCGATCCCCAAACCTTACAAAAATTTAATTTATATAGATAGATAAATTATGATAAGAAATATATTTTGGCGAGAGAACGTTTTTAATGTGTGAAATTTATTTATTTATTTTTTATTTTTTGGTTGCTTTGTTCTCCTAACACTTTTTTCAAATGGAAATGGAACAGGCGATTGTGAATTCGGCCCGTAAAACGTACAAGTAAAAAAAGGTACGTGTAAATTCCACCCAGACAAATAGTTTTTGAATTGAATTATCAAACCGAAATGTGTTTGATAATATCAATTTGAATCGAGTGTGAAGTGAACAGAGCAGCGGAGCAGAGCGAAGCTCATTGTTATGTTAAAAAATCGTATTTTAAATCATATATCTGGTGATAGTAATTTTGTTTTAAGACAATTTTACTTCGAAATTATTAAGTTGATATTACATAGTAAAATTACCACTCTATTGGTACAATTGGTACACAGCCTAGAGTCGAATTCTGTTTCAAAATGTTATCGTTTAAAACTTTTAGACGAGTTGTATTATACGAAAAAGTGTTTACAGAAAAACAAAACAGTGTTGTGTTAACCTCTTCGCTTTACTCATAATCTGAAAATAAGCTTTTATTCTAATATAAATTCAGTGAGAAATACTTTCACATAATGATATGTATAATAATGCATATGAACAGTTTGTGTAATTAATTTATTATCAAGCACTTAATATTTGAAAATGTACATTAACAAATAAATATTTGTAATTTGTTGAAAGAAACTTGATATATATATATATATATCCATCCACATTCCATCCACATCCAATTAAAGTGATTATCTCCAAAATTTCTTGTAATCACTATGATATAGGTAAAATGAAGGCACAGATTTGAAATGTTTTAAATAATATATTTTATTTCCATAAGGCCTAATTAGCATTTCTGAACGATAGTCAACGAATAAATTATCATTAAGCCATTATTATTGAGTTAATTAAAATCAAACAAACATTCAACTTACAAGATAGAGCGGTACGTTAATAAACACTTATAATAATAATTATGAATGTTTTCTGCCAAACAGGATTTCTTGTGAGCCCCCTCTAAAACACTTTCGAGGTGACAATTAAATTTATACAAATAAAAAACTGAAGCGATTTTCACCTATGGGGTTATTCGGGTAATAAAATCAAGCGACATCAATACTTTACGATCCTATTTTGCGGTCATCTTATTACAACTAAAAAGCCTGACATGTATAATATTTAAAAGTAGTTTCAAGTAGAAAATCATTTTTATAGTCGATTTCGTCTGCTACAAAATTAGTTATGTAACACACTCGAATATAACGTTACACTATAAATCCAAACATAATATACACAGTGAATACGAATGATGCATTTACATATTAGTTCAAGTACACCTATTATGGAGTTAAATAATAATAATTTTCGGTCGACAGTTGTCATGCGATTAATTTTTTATGATTTTTTTGAATATAAGTCACTCCAGGAAATAATTTCAAACAAACGATTAATAGCAAACCGAGAATATTTATAAATAAATAAATAAATCATATTTATAGAACATTTTTTTTTGATATAAATATTAATAAATCGTATTTATAAAATAATTATTTACATTTACACTCGAGAAAATTGAATTCCGTGGCTTTTCCGACGGTTTCTCTTAGTGAATTAAGTTTTTCAGTAGAGGTTTTATTTGATTTACGCGGTTTTCACAGTTATGATGCCAAACGTAGAGATTTCAAATCGCGAAACCAAAACTATGTTACGGCCGATACACGTGTAACGAACGTTAAGATCCGCCGCGTTCAGTGTTATATTATAAATGTAAATCGGCCGATAGTTAACGAATCGAATTATACGCCAATGCCCACGCGCGCGCTCGAACCGACGATATAATATATTTATGGCAATCGTCGGAGTCAATAACAAACGAATTAAAATTCATGAGAAACGTGCGCGCGACGATGATCGGAAACGATCAGTGTTTTTTTTTTTTTTAATTTGTTCTCGAACACAACAAACCGTTTTGTACAATATAATGTGATTATAGCCGTACCGCGTTCCCGCAAAATTAGTTATTTGAAAACATAAAAAAAAAATATATATAAACATCATTTTGAAAACATTAGCTTCTTCACTCCACTCAAAAAGTCTAAAATTGAACCGTGATATTTAATTACTGAAAGCATTTTACGGTCTGTGTCTTCGACCACTATTTTTGGTATTGGTCGACCGATCATATAATTTCACAGGCTGTCACTTTGTAATATGTTAACAAATTGTGTACATTGCATAGGCGCAACTAGATGGGGGCTTAGGTGGGCTAAAATCTCTCAAAACCACTCATAGCCCTCCTAGATTTTTTGAAAATTGCTTAAGATTAATGTACTTTGCGGGTGCTAAATCAATAAATAAACATTTTAGCCTATTTTAGTTTAAATATCGAAAATTGCACTGTTAGTGTTATAGTATCACTGTGGTGTCTGCTGTCATGATGATAATTTTCTAAAAATGAAAATTATTCTGTGCTTTGCTAAAATAAATTAAGAGTCTACAACCGTGATACCTTTGATGATTATTGATCATTTATACAAATAACAAATTAAAAGTATAAAAGTGTCAAACGAAAAGTTTCGAGTTTTCGTGAAAAGTCCCAGAAAAGTGTCAACAGGTCGGTGAAAACATGAAATTTTACGTCTCTCGCGCAATAAAAATTCTTTTCGATTTCCCTAAAAAACCGTGTACGTCGAGTATTCGTCGCGAGTAACTTAATACGACGACATTGTACGGCTATTAAATCGGTGTCCGGCGAGAAGGAGAGGAGGAGAGAACATGACCGCGGACACCACTGTGTGTGTGTGTGGACCGTGTATCGCACAAATGATTGGTGGTAGTGGTAGTGGTGGTGGGGGGAAGGGGGTATTATACAGATCTGCTGTCTCGGACCTAGAGAGAATATTGTCGTCGTAAAAGACAAGAGTAACCCGATACGCGGGCGGGCGAGCGCAGGTCGACGTGGGTTTTTTTTTTCCACTTTTTCTACTCGTACAACGTACCGCTTTCGGTGAATCCCGTAAATTATTATTTGAGATTTAAGAATCTCTCCGTCTCTGATAACATCTCTCCACTCGATAACCGTCTCCGCCAACAGCACACACACACACACACACGCATACTCTTGTGCCAGTTAACTCGTGTGTGTTCGTATGTCGTGTCTGAAGTACAAGCAACCCTAATATTTTAATGTAACACCACTCGGGTGGTAAAGATCGTCACCGCGGACCGTGCGGTCACCGTGTTCGGGCAAAACGACAACACGACAGTCGTAAAACACGACAACGACCGCGTTATTCGTATATAAACGGATAAACAGGAAACGTACAAAACAAAGTGTATAAATAATATCAATATAAAAAAAAAAACAAAAAAAAAACGTTTAAGAACTCGAAAATTAATACGTTTCTAGAAATTATTGTTACGACCGGTGTTTATTGTAAATCGTTTTACGCGTGGTTTAGAGACATCCCAGATTTATTTATTTTTTAAATTCAGGACATTTTAAATCATGCGTCTTCTAATTTACATAGATTTAGAGGAGAATTAAGAGGAGGGTTATGGGCTCAGTCCCTCAAAATCGAAATCAGTCTCAATATTTTAAAGTCACGATTTGATTAATTTATTGAGTTTATTTTTACTTTTTAAACATGTATTACGTATTTTTTTTTTGTTTTTACCTGAAGAAATATCGAAACTAGTTACTATAGTTAGTTATTAAGACTTATGTTAGCATAACAAATTTGAATTAAGGTAATGTAACTTTTCTCAAAAAAATTATTAGAAACATTTGTAGTAAAGTAAATTTCATTTGGCCTCGATGAAATGTTCCTATTTTTCCTGACACTTAACAAATATGCAATAAAAATAAACAATTCATATTTAAGTAAAAATATAGTTACAACAAAATATAAGTTGATATCACGCCGGTAATCAACCTCACTTGAAAGCCGAAACTATATCGGAGTGGCCAGCAGACAATCATCGTGCATTTTTGGATTCTGAGTGTTTTTTTATCATTAATATCAAACAATACCATTTATCATTTTTTAATTCAGTGGTTTTCAACCTGTGCGTTGTGCCCCCCAGGGGCGTCGTTGGTTATTAACAAGGGAGCCGCTTTCACAGTAGAAAATAAAAATTTTAATTTTGAAATCATATGTTTTCTTTTATTAATAATGTTACATGTTTATCATTGAATAAAGTTAGATTAAAATGATTAAATAATGAAAAAATTTTTGTTTATTTTAAATTTCCGATTTATGGGAGCGTATATATTTTATTTCAAAATCAAAAGGAGCCGTGGACCCAATAAGGTTGACAACCACTGAATTAATTCAAATATTATTATTATTATTTGTAATGTTCATCTTTTTTTTTTTTGGCCATATTCCCGTGACCCTTCCTGTAGATATATATTATATACATTATATACGATTATCGACGTGATATTAATACACGGGTATTGTTGCGTGTCGAACGCGGCGGCGGCGTTTGAAACGTGTATATTTTGTATTTTGTGCGCGTCACTCGGGTTAAAGGGTTTTTATCTCTCCGGTGTACAACACTGACACGCGAGCGAACGTACAAGGAGCAATTAATTAAACGCGACGACGACGTACAACAATGCGCTCCGTACCCGGGGATTGATTGATACGCGCGGTGATGTTTACTCGTGTCGTAATCGCGTCAAGTCCAATCAAGTCTTTCTCTCTCGGATCGCGATGGTCGAGGATGACCTGTTTTTTACCGACCTATTTTCTCGATGTGTAATACGCTCCGGAGTGTACGCACGTTTGCCCCCCCCCACTTCCCATTGGGACTTTTCTAAAGTAATTTTAACTATTATGACGATAACCGTATAGAAGTTACTTTCGTAGATAAATATATATTCTGACCGTACGGATTTATTTCGATATAGTGAAAATAATATGAAAAAAAAAAACCGGTACATTCGTGATACAGGTATAATGAATGCGTTTGGAATCTCAAAAAAAAAAAAAACTCCCGTCAAATGCTGACCAATAAAAATGTAGTACAAAATGCATAGGGGATGCCAAGAAATTCACTTAAAATTTTCCTTTAAATGCACTTAAATGTTCTTTGTATTTCTTTTACATAGATTAAAACTGTTCCGTTTATTTAAGTAATGAGAGAAGAGTAATTATTATAAACGTTTTTTAATTGGGTTTGAATGGATTTTATTCTGATTATGTAGTTGGGTAAGGTAAAGTTATTCTATTGTCGAATATATTATATGGAAATCAAACGCTGTAATACACTTATAGGTAAAGCTTGGGTAAACTTAGGATATTATTTATGAAGTATAAATATGACGAGTGTAGGTGAATATAAAAATATTATTGTATATTGACTGAATTTAATGAGAACATACCGTAAAACGGATTAAAAAAGGACAAAATTAACTAAAATTGCAAAATAATTAGGTAACAAATTAAAACCGTTAAAAATTGCAAAACATAAGTTTCAAAATCGAAAAGCTAGAAAAACTTCACGTTGTAATGAGCAAAAAAATAATGTCATTTCGTACAAATTCACAACGCCAGTGATAAATAATATAAAATTTTGACGTATTTTGTATTTTTTGGTTTTTCAGTGCCCGTCCTTGATTAAATACCTGTGTTAGACCATATTTACCGGGGGGGGTGGGGGGAGGTGCACTCGCAGTCGCTGTACCTACTCATTAGTGTAACGTTTGAAGTAACAGAAAAATCGCATCGAATTCGCACGTCTCACGAACGTTGAAAAACACGTCACCGCGTCGGAACTCTAAATGAATAATCGTGTACAATGATCGCGCGAATACGCTCCCTGCTGCAGGGGAAGGCGTGAACCTGCATTCAACGCTTACTCCGCACTCTCACTTAATAGCCGCCGTGGCCGGGAACTGCTTAACATACGTGCCGATTGACAAAACGATATTATGATATTGTATACTGAACTGTATGGTATAAAAACAAAAAAAGATGTTAAGAACATAATTTAGCGCGTGCCCAGTGTTTGTATTTGTGTGTTATATAGCACGCACACAGTGTGTAGTGGCAAAATACAAGTGTGTAATTTGCGCTTTTGCAATAATGGTGGCCAACTCGGTGGATATTTTAACACGGAAGTATACACAATACTGACGCAGTCTGTTTTATCGACATAATAGCCGTATTTAAATAATTTAGCTACACAAGTCTGTAAATATAGAGTTAGGTATATAAGTGAAATAAGCCTTCTGCCCTTTTCAACCAAATTGAATTCCTTATTTCTCTATTGAGTATAATATAGTGTAATAGCAAAAATAATAATAATAATAATAATAGTCTCTGCTCGCGCATAACGTTTACCTGTGATCTCTGAGATGGTCTTGCCTCCGGAACGCTTTCTTGCAAATGTCGCACGAATACGGTCGTTCGTCCGTGTGGGTGCGCTCGTGTATGAGTAGGTTGTACGACTTGGTGAAATGGCGATTGCAAAATCGGCAGATGAACTGTTTCTTGGGCCTGGGGACGGATTGCGCGCCATTGTCCGGGTGCGTGTGCCCGACGCCGACGGATTGCTCGTCGCCGGCGGTGACCGCGGTTGTGAGAGAGTGTTGTTCGTCGACCGCGGTAGTGGTAACCGCGGCGGCGGCGGTGGCCGCGGTCAACGAGGCGGAAAGCCTGTTGGCCCTGGGCGACAGACCGGACAGCTCTTTGGCGAAAGCCGGTAGACGGCCACCTCTGGCGACCACTATGGCGGCCGTGGCCGCTGCTTTCGCGGCACCGCCGTGTTTGACGTCCCGCGGCGGCCGCTCGTCTTCCACGTCGTCCGCGTCGTCGTCCAACAGCGACGACGGGTCTTCGTCCGCGTCGTCGTCGTCCCCGTCGACCTCTTCCACCAGCACCACGCCGCTACCGGCCGCCGAGGTCGAGGTCGATCGGTCCACCGACAGCTGAGCGGACGCCGGTTGTCGGGGCACCGCGGTCAGCCGTTGCAGCGTTATGTACGACTCGAGGGCCTGCAGGTTGAGCGCCGCGGCCACCGGCGAGTCGGGCGGCAACAGGGCGGCTTGCTGCAGGGACGACACGAACGTGGTCTGCAACGACAGCGCGACGTTCTGCAGCGATCTCTGCAACAGTTGTCCCATGGCCATTTCGTCCTTGTTATGGTGGTTGTTGTTGTTGTTGTTGTTGTTGCTGATGTTGTTGTTGATGTTGCTGATGTTGTTGTTGTTGTTGTTGTTTGACGACGGTTGTTGTTGCTGTTGTTGGCGATGGTGGTGCGCCTGTTGCACCGCCGGCGAAGAGTTCATCGCTGGGGGTGGTGGTGGTGGCGGCGGCGGCGGCGGCGGCGGTGGTGGTGGTGATGGTGGTGGTGGTGGTGGGGGTGCGGCCCTCAGGGTGGGAGGTTCGCGTGACGGCGGCGTGGCCGGGGGGTAGGGGTGCCCGGCAAAAACGGTTTTTCCGCAAAATTAAATTTATCACACGCGAATCACACGTTACAGTGTCGTTTTTTGTTGTGAAAAAATGCGCTTACCTCTCAGAGTCGTCGTCCTCGTCACGTGCGCCACACTTGCTTCCGGTGTGGAAAACGCGTGTGGCGGCGACGACGGGTGCGAAAATTTCGGCGGTGCTCCGCGCTCAGGCGAGACACACCGTGGCCCGTGCGTGGCGAGTGGTCGAGTGGTCGCGGTCGGTCGCACGGGGGACGGGACGTGGTCGTCGTCGGTCGCGTGGTGCTGCTGCTGCTGCTGCTGCTGCTGCTGCGCGCGCGTGAGAAGGACCCAACCGTGTGCGTACGTGCAATATACGCACACACGCGGCGCTGTAGTGGTGCCGGCCGTGTGGTCGGTGACTGCGGGCGACTACTACTACTACTACTACTACTACTATTACTATTACTATTACTACTCCTTTTCCCCACTACGCGCGCCACTGCACACACACACACACGCACACGCACACGCACACTCCTTACCGGTATACGCGCATCGGCGCACACGCACACGCACACGCACATGCACCCGGCGCTCTCCGCGTCTCCTCTCAATAATATTCTTTCTGTATTCTTTTTCTCCTAACCGTCTTGCTGCTCCCCCTCTCCTCCATCACGATGTGTGTGTGTGTGTGACCGCCTACAACGCACGCGCGTGCACACACACACACACACACAGTACCCATCCGTGGTCTCCTGTCCCGCCGTCCGCGCGCGCATTAAATCACCGTCGTCGTCGTGGACAGCCCGGCGGCGGCGGCGGCCACTCGTAAAACGGTCGCCACATAAATCCTATCCCCCCCCCGCGCTTTTTTCGCTCGTCCCCCCACAAACACCAACTACGCCGCTGAAGTCCAGCGCGAAACCGCGCCGACAAGTTGGTGCGCGCGCGGATTCGTCGTCGCGTTCCCACGACAGTTGGCCGCCGCCGGCACCACTAACTCTGTTTTCGGGGAGGGGCGATTTTTTTCAATGTTTTACATCCTAGAAGAAGTCAGTGCTTTTACTATGGATGATGTCTATTCACTGTTTCACTTATTTTTTCATTAAGTAACTTTATTGATCACGTGTTACATCCTTTATAGTACTTCAGGTCGTTTATGAAAATTTTCAATACTTTTTCGGAAAACGAGGAAAAACTTCTGAAAAATTTAGTGAAAACTGTCAACAAGCGCAATATTCGAGATTTTAGTGAAAACGATTTTAGTAATTTATAGCCGTAATTCCAAAAACTAGAAGGACTAGGAAAAAATTGGAATATATTCTCCAGTTTATAAAAATAATATAATTATAATGACTTTAAAATTACCAAATGTAATGGCAACGTACATTGTTTTGGAATTCAAAATTCACAATTGTTTTAAAACGTATTTCACCGAATATAGTTTCTAACAGTAATAATAATATTAAATACATATCGCACACCGAACAGTGGCTTTTGAAAAGCATTTATCCTCGACTGCTCCGGATGATCTCTGCTGTGCAATAAATCACGTTTTCCAATAGTTGGTCGATTTTTCCGTTTACCGCGTGTAATAATAACGCGTTTAATTATACGCTACTCTCTCGGTTAAAATAATTATTATAGAAAATATCGCAAGACACGGGCGCGAACGAGTCATTAAAAATTACGGTCCGCAATACGTACAAAAAAAAAATAAAATAAATATGCGTTTGTTATTTAATCGGCGGGCCAGAGAAAAACGAAATATAAACTAGTTTTTAATTGTGCGCAGGTAAACGTACCTGCGCCGACGATCACAGATACGTTGTTCGCAAATAACAATAAAAATAGAAAAAAAAAAAAAACGGAAAACAATTTATACTACGGCGGCGGCGATTATTTACACACTGCCGTGTATATCCTCTCTCGTGTGATGCCCCCGTCTCCAAAAAACCAAACCGATCCGTTGCCGCTGCAATAATTGCTAGTTATGTGTAGAAAAAATTCCTCTGCCCTTTCTCATAACGTACCTACCCCTATGCATAACACAAACCCCACGGTTATTATATAACTACCCCTCATGTTGCGCTTACAATCATAATATACATATAATATATATTTATATTATTATAAATGTATATACGTGTAAGAGCACCGCGTACGTTATATTGACAGGTGTACAACACGGTTACAATATTCTTTTTATCCCGTCAGTTATACTATACGTATACCCTCCGGGGTCTCCCGTCCGAGGTTCGATTAATTTTGGCATATCACGCTATAATAATATACATATATCAGCAGATACACGGTACTTATTGTGGTATAAGGTGTATACCGCGATATACAGGCGGTATACTGTACGATAATGGTGTGTGTCCCTCGTCAGACCCGAATTACCGTGGTCAAGGACCGCGAGCATAACATATACATACATATATATTTTTACAAATCGGGTAGTTATACACTAACATCATTAAAAAAAGAATTATTGGAGATGTACACAATAATTACACGGTTGAGATTTACAGATAAAAATCGTTTATTATTTTACCGTTATTAAACGCGGAAAATAATCCCAAGACTCACACCTTCGGTCTGTTTATATGTATCCCCGTATATCATATGTATTTATCGTAGCAATATACATTGTTTTTTTTTTTATTCAATTTAATACATTCGTTATAATGATAATATACTACGATGCCGTTTTATTTGTCCATAATGTACTATAACGTCGAGTTAATTGTGTTCTATTAACGTGCCAATAGTGAATAATATATATTATTATTGCCAAGGCTGGGCCATAACGAGTTAAAAAGTTATGAGTCGGACATACACTACGAGATGAGTATCTTTCGCATCTCGGGTGTGAATCTCTTGGTGGGTGTATTAAATTTTTAAGAAACGATAAATCATTTCTTCAATAAGACGATTTTGAACGAAAGAATTTAACAATATAAAGAACTACAATAGTAGTCATTTTCAACACACTCACCAAAAGTATCTGACCCGAAGAGCGAATAATATTCGTGGTGCGAAGTATGTCCGGCTTTCTTGTCTATACTTTACTTTACTCTACTTTTTTTTTTACCTAGTACATATATAAAATAAAACAAAAAAAATATAGATGAAAAAAAAAAATGTTGGAAAAATGTCTAAAATTTTTTTTTTCATATTTTCAAAATTTTCTTGCTCCAAAATCTTTCTTATATTATTTTCTATCTATGTTTAAATTTTCATAAAGTTCGGATTCACTTCATTCAGAATCTAAAATTTAATTAAATTATAGTTAACGATTTTCGTTTATTTCCACAATATGCACTAACTTATCGGTTAACTTTTTTGAAGTCACATTAAGTTAATTTTCGCCTATCATTAAAATGGTTTTCATCACGAAAAATAAGAAGTCTGAAAATATTAGGTATTTATAAATAAGGTATTAAGTGTCGGAGTCTTGAGTGCAGCTAATTCTGGTTAGGTGATAAAAAAATAAAGTAATCAATGAAAAATTTCAATATTATCATACAACATTCAACAGTCTATTCAATAATTTGGTTGTTATTTTTTATTGTGTTTTAATATGGATTATTAGTATAAAAAAAAAATAAAATTAACTTATTTTTGACTTCCTAAAGTTTTTTTCCTATTTAATTTGTAACTTTAAATATAGGTAAAAAATATGTATAAGTCACTTTTAACTTTATACTTAACTTACATTCGTTTTGATTAACTAAACTCGACTAGCTAAAAAATAAAAAAAAATTATCTTGTCCGGCCTTGATTATAGGTACGTTTTGAGTTACAATAATCTTGGAAGCAATAACTAAACACGTCTAGCGAATCGAATCCGTTTTTAACCGCATAGTCGACAGTTTGAGAAATTTAATGCAAAAAAATATAATTTTCATAAACAACTTTATGAGCACGTTACGTGCGATTCAAAAACATAACAAGTACGGATAGAAATGGCGAAGATTAAAAAATAAAAATCTGTTAGTAACGAGTAAACATTTATTTCGAGTCTAATCGTCGTCTTACACCCGAGGGCTTTATATGATATAAATACCATTTTTTTTTTTCTATCTATAAGATTAAGAATATTTACTGTAATTATTGATCGTCCAAAAACAATGAATTAGCTCATAAGGAACGCCTTCGCAAACGACGACGTAACGTAACACCGTACCTATCGAATTTCGAACACGAATAGTGCCTAAAGGTTTTTAATCATATGTATATAAGCGAATAACGACGTTTGAACGGAGTAATTATTAACCGATAAAATCAGTAATTAACGGTAAGAAGAAGAGCTGTGGTAAAAATAATGTGAAAAAAATTGCATTGGTTTTAACATGAAACACTAAAAAAAGAAACTCTAGACCTCAATATTTTAAGCACGTGTACTTTGTGCATTGCGTTTTAGTCGTATTATAAAATGTAGTTTAATTTTATTAGCATAAGAAAATGTACATTTACTTTTTAATGTTTAGAAATTAAATAACTTTATCATTTTTTTCGATAATTTATTAATTAAACGACATTATTTCAAACATTCATTAGCGCAACTACGACAAAATATTTAATGGGGCTGAAATTATTATTTATTGATTTAGCCCCCGCAAAGTACATTAACTGTGAGCAATTTTCAAAAAATCTAGAGGGGCGGCTATGGGTGGTTTTGAGAGGGCTTAGCCCGCCTAAGTTCCCACTTAATTGCGCCTCTGCAAACATTTTATCAATTGATATTGTTAATAATAAAAGCGTTTTAAAGTGATAATAACCTAATGTTAAACGGCGAGAATGCAACAAAGTTTCACATAATTGTGTGCAAACATAATATTAATATGTACAGCATGTTAGAATGAGTGTATTAATTGTAATTGATAATAATGTGGATTGAAAATCGATGGATTATTGTTGCATTAGAATAATTGTTCAATTGATAATTTAATGTGATTTTACAGTTCAGTGTTGCAATAAATTGTATTTCATATTTATTATTATTATTATTATTCATAATTCTATTATGGTAATATCGAGGTTGAATACGACGATATAATGTTTAACGAAGATTCCATTTTAGATGTCATTGAAAACGTCACTCAAGCTTATCTTCTTAAATTTGAATATGAATTCAAATATCTAAAGGATTTTTAATTTTCTGAATTTATAGAGAAATTGATTTAAAAGTATTTTTAAATTCCTCAAGAATATTATTTTTTTTTCGTTACTCGCTTCAAACCTTCTGGCGATGACGTCGTGGATTAGAATAACGTTTGACTTTACATTCTCGATTGATAAATAATATTAAATTATTTTGTTTTAAAACGTTATTAACGTTGTATAATAAAAACATAATTTGTAAGGCATAAATACGCTATTCGACTAAAAATCGATTACCTGGTATAAAAGGACATATTTTTATTAATAAAAATGTGGGACATAATTCGCACCACAGGTATTCTTCGCTCTTAGAGTCAGATACTCTTGGTGGATGTGTAGAATTGCAAAGAAACGATAAACAATTTTTTCAATAATACGATTCTGAAGGAAGTTGATAATATAAAAAACAATAAAGGTTGTCATTCGAAAAACGATCTCTTTATTAGTACCATCTAGAGGTGAATCCGGTTTCAAAATATCGGTATCGAGACTTCTGGACGAGTATTTCCATACTTAGAATCCAAAAAAAAAAAATCACAAAAATAAAATAGATATTACTGATTTCATAGAAGGTCAAAAGGTTTCAACGGGTGTTAGAATTTAGAGGAGTATAATAATATTAATAATATATATAAGAGTGTGCCACTATTGAATGTTGGGTACATATTCACATACAGTTATGACTTATTGAATTACCGACGGCACGTTTAATGTTTGAGCATTGATACATACTCACATTTATAAATATGTATAAAATATAAACGGGTACTTGTGCGCAACAATATCCTCTCCTCCGACAGCACACACTATTTTTCCTCTGGTCCGTCGGTCGGTGGTATATACAAAAGCGGATCGGACAGATGGGATCGCAGCCACAGACATAATTTTATACGCACTCGTATTATACACATTACGAGATACGTACATGAGTTTATAGGTACGCACACACACACACATACATGCGTAGATGCACGTACGTTACACGCACACACACGGGCGACTGGGTTGTTTGTGCGCGGAGCCGATCCGCCGTCGACCGAGATTTATTAGCATCGATGTCTGCGCAAGGCGCCTTTTTATTTTTTATTTTTATTTCACTTCTAACGTTTACTTCTTCTCGTGCGAATATCTCACTCGGTGCACATGCTTTGGGTAAATTATATTCAATGTGCTGCGCTGCTCGGACACACGTGCAGTATAATGTAACGTGATATTATACATATATTATTAAATAACATAATATTATATGAACGAGCCATCGTCGCTGAAATGGAGCGCGCGGTTATGATCCGCGCAGTGATAGACGGAATTAGGATTCGGTAGATCTATGTAAAACTATTAGGAAAACAACGCTTGAAATGAAGAAATCGAGCATTCAAAATTCAAAAAAAGCAACAGAAATTCAAAAATAGAAAAAAAAGTTAAAAAAATTGCGTGCACTTTATTCTATCAAATATAAATCAAATGTATACATAACTACGAAAAATTATTGTGTTCGCCTGCATCTTTATTGTAGGCAGGCTCCATGGTGCCATCTGCAGCTTTACCTTAAGATTTAAAAATAGTTTTTTAATTACAAATTAAAATAGGTTTCTATAGTATAAAAGTTAGAAGATATTATTTACAACATGTGTTTCGAGATGTGTTTCCTGATATTGAGTGAGATGAATGTGATAGTCTTAAAGAAAAACAGTTTCATCAGAAATACAGTTTAAATTTTTCACAATATAATACACCTGAAAAAGTTTATAAATATGGTAAATTTTTTTAATTTTAATAATTTCTGGACTTTGAGGTGCAACAAATTTAGTATGAGATTAGTAAGCGTATAAGATATAGTGAAAAAAAAATAATAAATTTTGAATTCGCCATTTTCCCCATAACCATTAGGAGTTAAAAGTACAAATTTAAAAGTGTGCACTATGAAAAGTCAGAAAAAATGGCCGCTGAGTCTTACGACTTAAGGTGGGAGTTCTAAGTGGCGCGTTGTATCGCGGATGCATCAGAATCCATGTACGTATAATAGCTGCGGCGCAGTGTAAAAATAAAACGAACAATTAATATTAAACGAATCATTTCGACGGATTCGTATGAAGAGAAAGTACGTGTATGCGCGCACAAGACGTGGTATGTGGTATATGGTTATGTGAGCATATAAATATAGACACTTGTACTTAATATATATATATATATATCGATATTATAGATGCGTGTTACATATTATATTGTATCGGTATATATTTATATATATATACTTAGCGCACGTGCTCATCGTAATACCCCTTGTACGTGTACGCCGGCATATAGGTTCTAAAGCGGTTTTTATTGGATCGAATGACTAATCGGCGATCATTAAAATAACTTCGAATATTACGGCGCGGCGGTAGAACATTTTTCGTGTAAATTACTAAAAAAAAAAAAAAAAACATATACCGGACCGATTTATCGACTTCTAATCCGACGGATCGGAAACCGGTTTCGATATTCAAAAGTGCAGACTAGGCCGACTCTCTGCTTTTATTTATTTACTTTTAAAAACCTTTAAACAAATGCGTGCGCCTCGTAATTATTCTAATTACCTACAAGATATTTGTACACTTTAAATCGGTCGAATGTTAATTGAGTATGAGAATTGAGAATAGCAGTGAAATCAGAATTCGACTAACATCCTTTGCGTGCAAGCGTAGCGTTAAAAACAGAAATAATATTCAACAATGACGTCGGCACTTTATTTGGTTTATTAGCGCATGTAAAAGCAGTGAGGATCACGTTTTTCTGGGTAAATGCAGTCAATGGATTTTTGTTTTAAAAGTTTGTACTGAAAGCCTATTAGAAAAGTTAATTTTTTTTTTGAAAGTATGTTCTTCTAACAATAATTATTTTCTTATCAAAAAATATTTTTTCCTGTTTTCATTTTTTTTTCCAGTTTTATGTTGGACATTTTTTTCGTTTCGTTTTATAAGACTGACAATTATTGTTGTGTATTGACTAAAACTTCGCTCAGAATCATGTTATTGAAGAACTGATTTATCTTGTTTTAAATTGAACATACCCACCACGAGTACCTATGAAGTGAGAATACTCAGGGGGCAAAATATACCGTTTTTTTTTCTTTTTTTTTTTTTTACAACACATTATGTTATTCCGAAATTAACACTTTGCTCTCCAAAAACCCATTTTTTCTTGCTCTGATATATATTTATTTATTAGACCAATTCAATTTCAAAAAAAGAATTTTGCTTTACGAATATGTTAAAAAAAAAAAGATTTATGTTGTTCAACTTTTAAAAATTATAAAGAACTTTTAAAAAGAAAGTTTTACCGGTAATGTATCTGTACATGCAGTTTTCTATTATGTTTAAAATTGGTAAAATTGGTAAAAAACAAATTGATAAACGGGACAATAGGGCATATGGCATATTGTCTGTTATGTTTATGAATAATATTTAAATTCGTAAATTTATAAAATTGTACTGAATATACTTAACTCATTTTTCCGGCCACAAGTTTAGTTTAATGGGATAAATTAATTAAACGTAAAATACGTTGTTTTTAGATTTAGTTTTAATTAAGTTTAATATTAGATTAATTTTGAATGTATAATAATGTATTTGTTGTTTTTTTATTGAATAAAAAAAAAAAAAAATTCAATGTTTTAACTACCAATCTTGTTTTTTTTTCTTCTTTAAAGTTACTCTCTTTCTTTCTTGCTTTCTCTATCTCTCTATTTCTTTGTCTTTGTATCAGCTGTTTCTCTCTCTTCCTCCCTTTTTAATAATCGACATGTACGTCTTACGGATTCTTTTACAGCAGATGTCGTTTTAGAGTTGGCATTTTTCAATGTCGTTTCTTTGCGGTTTATGGTGAAGGGTCACACAGTGGGTACCTACGTATTTATTTTCAGCAGTTGATACAATTAGACGGTTAATTAGATATCAAGGATTAGTTGGAAAAAAAGCCATGTACCTACTTCACAACAGTGCCCATTCATTATTATTATTATTTTAGCGTAGGTAGTGAACGAAAAATTATTGTACCACGTGAACGGTGTCATTATTATTATTATTATTATTTTTTAATTTAATATCCAGCCGTGTGACATCGCCGCAGGTCTAAACACAAAATGAGAGTACAATAGAAAATCTCGCTGTGCAAGAAAATCATACGGTACTATAT
The DNA here is from genome assembly GCA_025469315.1 of Stegophylla sp. TES_Ste_2020. NCBI lineage: Eukaryota > Metazoa > Arthropoda > Insecta > Hemiptera > Aphididae > Stegophylla > Stegophylla sp. TES_Ste_2020. The sequence goes on from JAIPRM010001668.1 coordinate 30,104, forward strand.
TATATTATACGTATAATGATCGAGTACCTTTAGATATTATTATATCCGATCAGCCGCTTGATTTTTATCGACTCCCGTTTAACTACTACTACGATGGCCGTGGATCGCTTTTCAATACAATACGATCTCATCTTATATCGACGGTAATCCCTTCGTTTTTTTTTCTCACGTAACGTGTATTTACCGTCTACCTTATGTCCCATTATTTTGATTGTAGAGAGGTGTACAGTGTACACACACACACACACACACATACATACGCGTTTACGGGTATCATTGTATTTATAATTGAATGTCATACGAAGCAATGTTAGGAGTTCAATAAATTACAATAGACTTAGTAGCATAGTGAATGATGAATATGCATAAAAAAATTGTTTGACGACTGAGAATAATTATTGAATTTCAAAAAGGAGTTCCTATACAAATATGGGCAATAACCGAAAATGTTCCAATTTCGTTTTTCAAATAACGTATATATAATATTATTATATAATAATAAATATAAAAAGTTATAACTAAATTGTATACTTTGTATTGGAAATTAAATTTATAATCAAGACATTTCTCACACTATCGTCTATCTACATTTAAATTTTCATAAAGTTCGTATTAAAATTAGTTTTCAAGTCTTTTTCATCAAATGTTGTATAGTTTTTCCAAATTTTGAGAAAACAATTGAGATTTTTAAAAAATACCACTTTAATGTACTATTTAGAGGCAAATCCGGTTCCAAAAAGTTGCTGTGTGAAACGGTTGTACTAGTATTTCTATACGAAAACGTGTACACATAAAAAAAATAAATAAATAAATAAAATAAACGTCATTGTAAAACATTAGCTTCTTCGTTATGCGTAGAAATAACAAAAAGGAATTAGTTTTCGTCAAAGGTAAGTACTACGTGTATTTTTGGCCTCAACTGAGAGAAACAATAATTGCCGGTGCTAGTCACTGATCTAGCGATGTAATCCATCACGCAAATGCTATTCCGTGCTAAATAATTCCAAAAAAATCCTTTTTTCTTTTTGACGATTTTCTTCTTTCGGATAACGTACCACTCCATCGCAAGCTAAACCCGTCTCGAGGCGTGTTTACACTCTACAGGCTGTTCGCGTTTTTGCCCGCGCACGTGTTCACCAAATTCGATTATCGTTTTTTCAACTCGCCCTGTAAGCATTTCTCAACAAACAAAAGATTATTTAGATTAAATTTTTATTCTGTGCCCACAATACGATTGTGGATCGCGCAAACGTTCGACAGCTGAAAATATACATCGAAAACGATACATAGCTGATATATGAAGAATTTTTCGTTTTTTTATCCTTCGACGTACAAAACCACCTGGCGATCATAATTTTATATAACATAATATTAAATATTGTTATGTTTACCTTTTCATTTCCGTATACGCATACCACACGTGGCACGACGCCGTAAAAGTCTCGGTCTCTGTGTGTTCCAAACGGGAGGAGGTGATTAATGGAACGGCGTTTTTTGAAAAATGATTATGATCGAAATTAACGTTATAGCAACGTCCGTATAGATCTCGTGTGCGGCGGCGGTAGCTACCAGTCGTCGTCGTCGTCGTCGTCGTCGTCGCAGGATTGATTTCCAGTAGGAGTGGCTCACGTCAAAATAATATCCGCCGTAATCTTTATTATCCGTTGTCAACACCCCGTTCGATTACCATTTGTTTCGAAACGGCTCTCTCAGCGTCCGTCTAGCCGCCGTGTGTGTGTGTGTGTGTGTGTCCCGTACACAATTTATTATGTACATAATCGTGGCGTGCGCGCATCCCGCCTCCAATGGTCCAGCAGTCAACGTTTCGACCACGTACAAAACTGACCGACAGATAATAGCTGACCGGGGTCGACGGATAGGTGCATCGTCGTCCTGGCATCCGTATTTCAAAATTTTTACTCCAAATTCATTTTTTCCTAATCGATTTGTGAACCACAAATTCTTGATGCGGAAAATCAATTATAAAATCCTCTAAAAATAGATCTAAAAAAACTTAAAATATGCATGCATTTATGCTCTAAAAATTTATTAAATATGCTCTAAAAATATGCAAAAATTCTAAGATTATCTCTTATTAAACATTAATTTTACCGTAAAAACTCGAAATATTTAAAAATTGTATTGTCTAATATATTTTAATACGTATTATTTCGTATTACTTCTTTTATTATTAATGATTTTTTTTAATTTTTATTCTTTTTAAGCTTACATTTAAACAAATAAATATATCAAATAATATTCAATCTCTTCAGTTATTCAGGGAAAAATTTTCCAATGCCAAAAAAACTCAAATTAAATATTGAAAAACAGGTTAAATAAACACTTAAAATTAAAATATAACCGAAATATGCACTTATATCGAAAAAAGAGTTGAATATACAAATTAAAGAGAACTGTATACTACTCTTAGTGTTATGAAACGCATTTCTATATTACTTAACTATGTTTTGAATAATTTTTGAAAAACATGCTAGCTCCTATAAGTCCCTGGCCTTACTTATAAACTATAACAGTTTTTACGCGTGTAACGTGATCGATTGTATTTTAAATATTGTTCTATTCGCCAAGCATTTACATATTATAATGCACGCCCACTTTGATTTCGCATCGTATATTTTCCAGGAACGTTAACGATTTACGCGGCCTTGAACGCATAGGTTCGACAACAATATTATTATTATAATGAAACGAATTTCGTATGTATCGTAAAATATACGGTTTGTACGCGCCAAAGTCTAGGATGAATAAAATTTAGTCTCATTTAACAATACTGTTTTATAATATTTTATGAAAATTATTCTTTATGACTACACGATGGTTTTCGATGGCTTCACGTCTCTGGTTAATTCACAAAAACATAACATAAAATGAATAATATAGAGTATATATAGTTAATTGGAACATATATATTGTATTAAATACGAAATAGAGTACAGTTAGAAAGGCTGGATAATAATTAGTTAAAAAGTCATGTTAAAAGTTTAAGTACTTAACGATTTTTTTTTTTTTTAAGCAACTTCTAATTTAACGAGTTGCATTTGTTTTTCCAAAATATTCAGTAACTTATCGGTTATTATAATTTTTTTTTTTTTGAAGGTCTAGTTAATTTTTTCTTACATAAAAATTGTTTTCATCGCTAAAATAAATCAGAAATATTAGTTATTTGTAAATACGGTATTAAACGTCGAAGTCTTGAATGCAAGTATTCTTGAACAATAATTTATCAAAATAACATATTTTGTTATAGTCAACACTTTTCTGACAACTGTGGATTATGTGGACTGTTAGTATGAAAAAAAAAGGATGTGCAGAATTTGCAGCTAAAGCTCGAAGAGCAGTGGCATTGGTCAAAAAAACAGGTACAAAAGCATATCGTACAAAGTTTCTCAAGTCAGCAGGATCGAAAGACGAATCCGAAAGGATAATCCTGTAGAAAACAGGACGAACGGTCGTCCTTTGTTTTATTAATGCCGAATGGCGATAAACACTCAAATTGTTTTGTACCTATATATGTGCGCGTGCGTGTATAATTGCCGGCGTACAGATGGCGATCGTGTGCACGCCGCGGTATACCAACGGTTGATTTTCTCCCGTCGTAATTCATTATCGCATTATAAACGGTTTGAATGTTAAAAGAACAAAAAACTACTCATCGAAAACGCGTTGAACGCGTAAACGTCGGAGAATACCGTACCGTTCCGAATCCGCCCTCGTATTAAAAAAATAGCATTTGCGTCTCATTTGCTATGGGCATTTTTTTTTTCTTTTTATTTTATTATATTTATTATGTCGGGTACTCGTCGTCGTCGTCGTCGTCGTCCCGATGTAAATAATATAATGCCATATTCACCACGCCCGGCGTCTGTGGGCCGCCGTAGCCGCCGCCGACTCGACGCGCTCGCGTACGATTAATCACACCGAGCGCAACGACGACGACGGCGTGAACACATCGGCCGCCGCCGCAGCAGTTATAATAATAATAATAATAATAATATAGTCTCGGGAAGAGACTATATAATACGGTTGTATTTATTTTATTTTTTTTTTTTTATCCTCTTTGACGAACAAACGTGTCAGTGTTATTAATTGCGGATTATTATTATTGTTATTATTGTCGCGGGGGAGAGAAGTCGCTGCTTCTGCTGCTGCTTTTGCCTTTGCCGTCGCATACGCCACCATACTGCAGTCGCGGTATAAATACACGTCCGAATCGATTACACGCCGTCAGCGGGTGAAAAAAAAAAATGAACAAAAAAAACGAAAAAGAAACCCACCGTACACACACACACACACACGTACACTAGTATTCGTATTTATAATATTGTACACGTGTGTGTGTGTGTGCGCGCGCGCGCAAGAGATCTTTGCGGCGTGTCAAGATTTATCGGTCGTCGGTGTGTGCTTGTAAAACGGTCCTACCGAAGAACAACACACACGATATTGTCGCTCTCCACATGACGTCAGTCCGGGTTTTTTAATAATGGAATCGTACCGAGGTTGAGACGAACAGAGAGTGAGAGAGAGAGAGAGAAAAGAAAACGAAATTCGGTAAGAACAATGAACGGACGAATTTTTTCTCATTCCTATATACATACACCACGCGGGGCCCCCCTAGCTTCGCGCATCATTTTTCATATGTCAGATCCTATCAACGTATTAAAACGTTATTATTATTATTATTATTATTATTATTATTATTATCGTTATTATTGTACGTGGTCAAAAATATTAATAACGTCAGCGGTCCGCGGAGCGCATTCCTCCCCGGACAGCATTCTCGTGCGCGGCGGACAGCTATCTCTGCGCCGCACCAAAGGCGTGTGTCAATAATAATATCGTATCCCCGCGTCGTACAATAATATAATGACTGATAGGGTAAAAAATACAAAAAAAAAAAAAAACAATTCGTGATCTAAATAATATATATATATTGGTATTATTGTTATTAACGTTTCGTATCAAAACATATACTCCCTGTGTCGGTGCATATAATAATAATATGAAATATAATATGGGCTAGAATATTAATAATAATAATATCCATGACGTTACGACCTGTCTCTGCGGCTGTCTACGAATATCACGTGCGCGTACCGCGGCGTTTCCGACAGACGACGAATTGATATCATTGAAAACGATTGTTGTACCTGTGCGTTTGAAACGTTTTTATTTATTTTGTTTTGTTTAGATTCCGAATGGAGCGTAGGAACTTATGAATTTACAATGGTGTTTATTTTTTTCCGTTCTGTTAACACTTTTGCGCATAAAAATACTTATCCAAATGCCTCGATCTGCCACTCGAACAGCGGGGCTGCTGCTGCGATTATAAATTAAATAAATCAAAAACAGCTTTTTGGCACTTAGACCATTATACATTTTCAGTCTTCATATAGTGTTTTTTTTTTTTAGATTCTGAGCGAAGTGAAGAAGCTAGTGTTTTTACAATGATGTTTACTTTCATTTTTTTTTCTTATTTTTTTTTTCTGTGTGCAACTTTTCGTATAGAAATACTTGTCCAAAAGTTTCGTTCAATAACTTCTTGAAACTCGATTCGCCTCTAGATTGTACTTTAAAGAGATCATTTTTTGAATTTCTCAATTCTTCAATTTTTTTTTTGGAAAAAACTACCCAAAATTTGACAAAAACGATTCGGAAACCATCATTTTTTGATCCGAGTTTTATGAAAATTTAAACATAGATAGAAAATCATATAAAAAAGATTTTGGCGCAAAAAAATTTTGGACATTTTTTTTTTCTTATATTATTAACTTCCTTCGTTCAGAATCGTTTTACTGAAGAAATGATTT
>JAIPRM010001669.1:0-35924 GCA_025469315.1 Stegophylla sp. TES_Ste_2020
AAAAGTAATTTTCAATTTTACGGAAATTGCGGTAATTGCATATTTTGCCGTTTTTTGAAAATTTTTTTTCAGTTTTTTCGCATTATTAAAAAAAATATTGAGAAATTTGAAAAATGACCTCTCAAAAATACCAATTAGATCCGATTTTGGATCTATAAAGTTACTGATCGAAACTTTTGAACCAGTGGTTCTATACGAAAAAGTGTTTACAGAGAAGAAAAAAAAAATAAACATCATTGTAAAAACATAAGCTTCTTCACTACGTTCAGAATCTAAAATATTCCTCCAAGATACCTTCCAAGTACATGGAACGTTTATTCAACAACATTAGGTAATAGTGATTGGACAAATAATAGTACAGAAGGTTGGAACCATCATTTCGCAAACATTGTTGGTCAAACACACCCAAGCCCCTGGACCTTAATTAAAAAATTAGGTTAGAAGCTGCTGTTGATGAAACAAAACTTATTAAACGGAAAATGATAAGAAGAGAATTAAAAGGAAGAGGGTAGCTGTTGAAAACCGGCAAACTATTTAAAAAACGCTATGTGAGGACTATGCAACTAAAACTATAACAATTGAAAGGCATTTAAAAGCTATTGCTAATGCCATAAAATTTTAATTATAACTATAGAACAAATATTTTTTATCAATAAATTAATGACACACATATAATATTAAATTCTTAATGACACATATTTTATTATATATAATTTATGACACCATTTTACTTCATATGAACAATTTAATTATTTTACTAAACAATAATACATGCAATTATATGATAAATAAATGTTAGTAATTGACAAAAATTAATATTATTATTATGATTTATATTTTATACATTTTAGATTCTGAGCGATTGCGAGGAATGTATTGGTTTTACAAATCTGTGTGTGTGTGTTTTTATTTTATTTTTCGTATGAATGGAAAACACGATTTGTCCTATTTGTGATATTGGTCCAAAAGTTACGATTAGTAATTCTATAGATCGAAAATGTTGTCAAGATGATTATTTTGAGAGGACATTTTTTCCAAATTTTTTATTATTTTTTTAAGTTCATGCCTAGACTACCCAAAAATTGACAAAAAAATGGCATAACACGAATTTTCGTAAATTCGATTTGGTTTTTTTGACATAACTTCCAAAATAATGAAGCTAGAAAGTTGAAACTTTCACCAACTACTAAAAATAGTTATGTGCACCTTTCATAAAATTTTCAAAAACATTTGACCAATTTTGGGGTAAGTACGGCATTTCGAAAATTTCTCATTTTTTGTTTGTTTTTAATTCATAAAATTTTAATATATGGATATTAAGAGATGAAAATTGAATACAAAATTATTCATACGTATTTCTAACAGTACTCAAAAAATCTCAAAAATCGTTATTCAAGTTTTTTTTTTTATAACTGTTTAAACTTGGAATTTTGACAGAATTCATTAGTTAAACTTAAAATTACACACTTAAACTCATATAAAAAATAATTGGTTGAGTCAATCTTTATGAATCTTGGTATGTAGATATAAAATTACATTGCAGATATTTTGGTGTAAGAAATTGTTTGATGGACGAATAATTAAAAATTTTACGAGGTTTGATTGAAAAAAAATCGGAAAAATTACTATAAATATTATTTAGTATAAAATAATTTACTATAAATAAAAATATACATGGATTACTTTTAGGTTCTGAACGAAGTGAAGAAGCTTATGCTTTTACAATGACGTTTATTTATTTATTTTTCTCTTTCTGTAAACACTTTTTCGTATAAAAATACTTGTCCGAAAGTTTCGATCAGTATCTCTATAGAACCAGAATCGCAAATGGTATTTTAAAGAGGTCATTTTTTTCAATTTCTCAATACTTTTTTAAAAACGGGGAAAAACTGTCGAAAAATTGACAAAAAATGGCAAAATACGCAATTACCGAAAATTTCGTAAAATTTAAAATTACTTTTTGACATAACTTCTAAAACAATGTAGCTAGGGACTTGAAATTTTCACCAGCTACTAAAAATATCTACCAAAACAATTCATAAAAATTTTAAAAAGATTTGATCCTTTTAAGTTAAGTACGGCAATTTGAAAATTTCGGAAATTTATCATTTTTTGTTAGTTTTTATGTAATAAAACTTTTGATTTTTGATATTAAGACTTAAAAATTTAATGTGATCTCATTGACATATATGTTTAATTGGTCTGAAATAATCTCAAAACTCGTTAGTCAACTTTTTTTTTTTTACCCGTTTGAAGTTAGAATTTCGACGAAATTCGTTAGTTTTACCTAAAATTGTGCATTTTAACGTACATATAAGAAAAATGGCCAAACCGATTGTTTTGAAATTTGGTGCCTAGATATGGTGCAAATATTTTTGTGCAATACAATTTCTTACGGACGATTATTTAAACATTTTACAAGAGTTTGAATAAAAAAAAATTGGAGAAAATATAGACAGATATTACGAAATATCTATATACTATAAGCATTTAGTTACTAAGGGTTGATAATGTTTTATTGCATCTTATGTATTTTCGACACTGAATAAGATGGAGTAAAGTGATTAGTGAATTAAAATCCACGGGCAACAATAGTTTTCTAACTATTTTATTCTATTTTGAAAATTCAATATTTTCGGTTATTATGCTTAATACCTACTATTTCACCTACAAATTCAAGTAAGGTATTGTGGCGTAGTCGAAACAGAACCGGCCCATCATGCGTCAATACCGGAGTTCGATTCCAGCCCCGCACTTCAATTTTTTTGCATTTTTTTTTCTTATATTATTAATTTCCTTTGTTCAGAATTGTTTTATTGAAGAAATGATTTATCGTTTCTTTAAAATTCAAGACAACCGTCAAGAGTATCTCACCTGACGTGCGAAGAATACCCATCGTGCGAAGTATGTCCGGCTTTTTTTAGATTTAATTGTATTTATTATATTATATATTTACCATACAAAATGTCATATTATATTTTAGAATTACATTTTTTTCATTAAATATTTTCTACTTATATTTTTTTCAATGGATATATATTCACGGATATTTTTCTATTTGATATTTTTTTTTATTGAATATTTTTTTTCAGATATTTTTTCCCCGGATATTTTTCCCGGAATTCTTCGCAAACATATCCGTAAGATAGGAGTTCTCGATCCAATTTAAGTTTTAGCTAAGAGTCCGTGAATTCATGCTAATCGGGAGCCACTGCTTTACACAAAAATATCAGTTACAAATATAATTGTTCGTTGTTATTGTAAAAATCAAATGGAAGATGGATCGCTAAAATCAATATAGGTAGTAAAATGGCTATTAAAAGTAAGAGAGTTAAATTTTTATTAGATGCGATTTTTAAAGAAGTGACCAATTCAATTTTAACTGTTGTTTATCGAGGAACAATAATTTTAATAATTTTAAATTTTGATAAAATATTTTTAATTTAAATTTGTAATTATCACAGATAATATAAGTACCTGCTTAGGTATTTTAGGTATTGACCAAATTTGTATATGTTAAGGTACATGTCCGCAGTTGTTGAATGTTGAGTCCCCCAGTGAATGTCAGTGAATGTCGATATACACTTAACTGCAATGGTGAATGTTGCAGAAATGATCTTTATGTGGTCAAACACCGGTGATTGTTGACATTTACCATTAGTGTTTGGTAAATATTGATCACACATCCACACATAAAATAAATTCGAAAAAATAAGACATTATCTTTGTGACAAAAATGTAAAAATAACATCAAGTCAGCTAGTATATTATGAAATAATTATGGCTCAATATATGATGAAAATCCAATTTTGTAGCATGTGTTTTCTTGGAATTAAATTTTCGTCAGTATTAATGTGCATAATGATATGAAAAACTACAAAATAATGGTGTTCAAAAACATCAGATTTATTGCATTTGAAATTATGTTATTAGATTTTTTATTCAAATTGGGTAAAATATTAATTTTGAAAGATATTTTTTATGAAAAGATACATAATTAATTGAAATAAGAAAAATAACATTGTTTGTATTTAAGGGCTGACGAATATTTATAATTTATATTATATATTAAGTAAAATTATAAGCACTAAAGAACCCCTCCCCCCCCCCCCAAAAAAAAAACAAAGAAATGATTACAGGAAATTAAATTGGTTTGATACTTTAAAGATCACCCATCTAAATAATTAATAATAAATAAATTACCCATTAAAAGCGGGTAAAAATAATTTTATTATTTATTACGTAGAACCAAGAACTGTATAAAATCATGTATGAAACTCATAAAAAAACTTGCCATACCATTATAACTACATTCTTTCATAATTATTATAAATAAATAATAAATTCTAATCGAAAAATAATTATAATTTCGTAAAATATAATAAATGAGTAGTTTTTATTATGAACGAAATGTCAACATTCATCAAATACCTACTAAGTATGCCAACAAACATCGGTAAATTTCCGCTTTATGAGTTATTAATAAAATATAGACAACATTCATCAAAATCAATGGTAAATGTCAACAATCACTGGCGACTGTCAGCACTTACTGCTATTTGGTCATATACTTTAACATATACCATTACATAATTATCCATTTCAAACCATAATATATGCTAAAATTATACGTAAGCGTAAGCGTTGATTTGCACATTATTATTCTGCCGTAATTACAATATTATTTAACAATATTAGAGTAATAACAACTTTTTTAGGTTGGTTAGCGTCTTAATATCTTACTCATCATTTCGTAGTGTTTGGTGATGGTTTGCAAATTACATATTAATTGCAGCCGATTCAGATATGTAGTATCTATGTATAAGGACAATATTTTGCAACGGGAAGTTATTGCCTAATAGAAATAGCGATGTAAACAATTTTTGCGACAACCCGTTGGGGAAAACTGATAATATTTTACTCATTTCTGCCTATATGAATTGGTAATATTTTTAAATATTATATAATTTGTATATGTTTAGCCATTTAGGTAAATAAATTAAATAATAATGAAATTATTCAGCTAATTATATTGCATTAATTAATGTTTTTGAAGTTATATTTACAAATTATAAAAATGACGACAGAAATATGGAGTAATTTATAAATAAGGAAAGTTTAACTAATTAGATTAACTACAAATAATAATTTTATTTTGGGCTATTAAAATATAATAATTATATACGCTTATTACACGATGTAAGTTTAAAGTGACAACTATACTAAAGTCTAAATAATCAAAAAATTTGAATAGTAGCTATCACTTGTAAATTATAATAGCAAAAACTTTTAAGATAAGTTTTATGATTTATAATTGTTACCATCGAAAAGCTCTATCAAACATTCTATGTATTTCCTGAATAGCAATATTTAATTCTCGAAAATAAATACTTCAGCGAACTTTTTATACTACTTTATTTTTTGATACTTTGTATCAAAAATCATAAAATAAATGCTTAAAATCAGAAAAAATCAAAATTATGTACTTATATGCTAAAAATGGGAAAATATGCAAATACATACAATATACAATTTTGATAAATTAATCTAGACATCATGAAACAAATTTCTATCCAAGAATATATGCAAATAAGACAACTTAAAAAAACTTGAAATGTTATAAATATCCTAACCCTAGTTATGAATTTTAATTTAAAAATTTAAACGCAATAATAACACACATCAAACTACCTACGTGTTTTTCTTAAGATTGCAGAAATGCATCGCTCTAATTTATCGCGTTTATCAACTGTGTTTCAGATGAACCTTAACTACTTATATTATTACAATTATGAATACTAAATAATTAAGTATAATTTTAGACGCTGAGAGCTGTACATTGTTAGTGTGGCAGTGTCGAGAATAGGAAGCCAATTAGTTATAAAACATAAAATTAAAAACTGCAGTAAATACTCATGTAAGTACCATTACAGTGTTTATTAGAAAAATTTTTGTACAAAAGACAAACATTTTTAATTAAAATCTACGTAATACTTTGAATAATTCAAGAGTATAAAACAATGTATAATAAATTTCATCAGCTGTTCGAGCAATCAAATCTTTTTAAAAAGTGTTTTGTATTAATTGTATTACGCAAACACTATACGCATTGAAAACTTCATTACTGCAGAAAAAAATCAAGAAAAATTAACTTCTATTTGGTAATACTAAAATATAAATTATAAAATAATTTGGCAATAATAAACAATAATTATTTAAATGTATTTCAGCAGTAAATTATTAAATAATAAAAAGAGTAGATTCAAGTTTTAACTTAAAATTAAAATACATGTTTTATTTACCAGGGAAATGAAACATTTTGAACGCTTTACAACTCGAAGTGATGTTAAAATAAATGTTATATATTGGGAAATATGTTTGTACGCATAATGTATCTATAAAACTTCAAATACGTTAATGCATTTTTTTAAATAAAAAGTTTACAACGAAGGTGTATTGTATCCTATGTTCATAGGACACCGAAATAACTAATGTTGGCCTTGGTTGTACCTATATTGTAAACCTACTGAATATACATATTATTATTCTATAACTACTTGTTATTTGAACAGTTTCAGTAGTCAGCTATTAGACGTAAATATATTTATTACATGTCATACTTAAAAAAAGTTAATTTAAATTTAAACATTGCATTATTTTACTTAGGTATAAACGAAATAAACATTAACGATAGCATAAAACGATACTCGAATTTTAATAATTAATAATAATAATTAGTAGGTAATTTTAAATACCTATCGGCTATCATAATTTTTCGTAATTTTGTGTCTAATTTAAAGAAATAGTCTTTATTCCAGGCTGTCAACTATAATCATATTTACAGCTATAAAATTTTGAATTCTCAAAATGTTACTCAAGGATTGTATATCACATATTTTACACGATATATAACATAAACTTGTCCAAGTATATAAATTATTGAGTTAATGACGAAGTAAATTTAACCTTGAAAATCTGTGATTGTTCTTTTTGATAAAAATCGAGTTTTAGAATGTTTTAATCGTAAAAATATTATTAAATTTATATATTTCGATTTTTTGTCACCAATTTGAACTATCACAGACAATATTTTTTTTTATTGTTATAGTCTTAATTCTAATCGAACAAATCATAAGCACCATTTAAGAATTTATATCATGTATGTATGTATAAGCAAGTACCAAAATGTCAGTAGGCACACTCCGTGCAGTACAAAGTACCTATTGAGTCTGTAGCACAAAATTAAACAGTGTGTAGCGATCACATTATAACAGTTGGTATTTAATTTAATTTTTATAATTTATTATTAATTTAAAAAATTCTCTGATTAACATAAATAAGAGAAATTTTTAAATTAATGATAAATTACAAAAATTAAATTAAATATCAAATGTTATAAAGTGATCGCTATACAGTCCACACTGTTTTTGTGACTTATTATTGATTTAAAATTTCTTTGATTTTGCTAATGATCTTTAATAGTGAGAAAGATCACAGATCTAATAAATTTGTGGTTTAAAAAGAATTATAAATTATCGTTTATTAATATTATCAATACTAGACCTCATAATAATTAGTTCATTTTATCTGATTAATTAAGTAAATTTTAGGAATTAGGTATTATCCCTAAATTATATTTACTGCAGTAAAATGCATACTTGAAACCAAAGTACGAGTATAATACCTATAATGGAGTTTAATTTTAGTAATTTGAAAAATCGATGTTGGTTTTTACAGCGTTACTTATTATATGGGATGCGAGGATACAAAGCCTCCCCCCTCACAGTAGTATACAAGTGTTTAATGCTGAAATTAAGATATTTTAGTCTATTTTTGGGTGGAGTGAACATTTCTCGAGAATGGCGTTCTCTACGTCTATATAGAATGACAAAAGTGAGCGGGGAAAAATATAAATAACAATGAACCTCAACCACGAATTGTGCACACTAATATTTTAGTGTACTGAAGTCATTTACAATAATAACAACAGTGATTATTGAAAATTGTATCATAACAATATTAAAGATAAATTGTTTGTCATGCTGGCTTGCACTAAAACTTTAATGGCATGGCAACTGAAAAGTAGTGCCGGATCTGAGGGGGCGATCCGGGGCACATGCCCCGAGCGCTAATCATGAAGGGGCGGAAATTTCAAATAATATGAAATAAAAAATTAATTAACATACAGAATAAAAATGTACTCATTCATTTTCAACGTATATATATTTTTTGTGATTATGTTTTCTTCAGAATAAATTCAATGCTATATTGTCATATAATTACTAAACAAGTATTTACAAATAATAAGAAAGAGGCAATTATCATGGTTACTACTGTCTTAAATTTCGCTAAAAATAACAGAAATTACGACTTAACAATAATTATTAAGATAACGCTATTTCACAGTCCACAAATTGTTGGTGAAAAACGGTTTCACTCGGGCTGTAATCCAAGTGAGCTAAGGAAATTTTAAATTTTAGTGGAGCAGTACAAGCGTTTTTTGAGTAGAAAGTTTTTATTTACGCTGCTAGCAGTTCAGTTAAAAAATGCCGGACATACCTCGCACAATGGGTATTCTTCACTCTTCGTCTCTCGGTAGAAGTTTTTAGATGTGTTATAAATGACCTCTCTAAAGTACCACTATTTGCTCTAGAGGCAATTACACAGTTGGTGGTCTAAACTTAGTAGTATTTCTATACAAAAACGTGTATACATACAAAAGTGTTAGAAAAAAATTTGGAAAACTTTCTTTTCACATTTTAAAAATTTTTTTGCACCAAAATATTTCTCATATTATTATACATCTACGTTAAAATTTTCATATAGTTTGCCTGTAATATCAGCATCTTGTAAACGCAGTTTTAGTATACAAAAACTAATTTAATCATACTTAAGATCAATTACAAATCAAGGACGGTTAAATGACAATTGACATGTCAATCATATCCACTGAGTATGGTGTTGTTAAATCCATAAAACCATATTATTTTAATATTATTAATAATAAATTAATTCGCTATTTCAGTTGATTTATAAAGTATTATTAAACGATTTATTAAATATTGATTTTAGTTTATATTAATCTATTTTGCATTTTACACTATATTTAAAAAAAATAATAAATTTAATGAATACTGTAATGTTAAACATCATTATTTAATATTTTCATTAGTATAATAAAAATTTCCATAACAAATGAATATGTATATTTAGTAAAAATATTGAATATCACCTATTATACCTTGAAATTTCAATATCGTCAATAATTCGAATTTTTACTCATTTAATGCGATTTTTCTTTTGGTAATTTAAAAGGGCGCTAATATTATGGTGTCCCGGGTGACATAAATTGTAGATCCGGCACTGCTGAAAAGCATATCACAGAGGAGGCCAATTCCCTGTTTTATTCTCGTCAAAATGTTTGTGGATTTTATGAAAATAATATTTTATGAAATTCGAAATATCATATTATACGCGTACGTGAATTGTGATGTCTACTATTTAAATAGTCTAATTGTTTCTAAAAATGCGTACTACACTTATTAGATCCTAGGTTAGGCGAAGTATGAAGATACAAGTGTTATATTACCATGACGATTATTTTTTAATTTTTCTATAGATACGAAAAACTTGTCCAAAGTTTCAGATAGAAATTTTTGAATCAGAATTTTCGTCTAGATGGTAATTTTGGGAGGTAATTAATGGAAATTATCAGTAAATTTTTTCAAAATTGGAGAAAAACTACTCAAAATTTGACAAAAACGACTTTAAAACTTTTTTTTAAATTTCATTTTTATGAAAATTAAAAAATAGATAGACAATAATATAAGCAATGTTTTGGTGCTAGAAAAATTTTAACACTTTTATTTTCCTAACAACCTTTCATTTTTCCTTTTCTCAGTACTCAGTTAATATTAGAATATGGAACTAAAAAAAATAAGTAGGTACTATAATTTAAAAAAAAAAAAATTCTATCATTTTTAAGTGAAATCGTCTTAAATAAACTGAAGTTCCGCTCAGAATCATTTTACTGAAGAAAAGATTTATTGATTTTTTATAATTTAATACACCTACCAAGAGTATTCCACTCAAGGAGCAAAGAATAATCATCGTAAGCAATATTACTTGTTTTTTATACGTTAAGACGATGAAGATCATTGATCTATAGCCCCTTTTCTAACCATTTCCATATAATTATATTTAGAAAAATATTATTTTACATTCTGAGTAAAGTGAAAAAGCTAGTTTTCACAATGGTATTTCTTTTCTTAATGTAAATACGTTTTCGTATAGAAATATTTTTTCGAAAGTATCAACCAGACACTATTTGAATTAGAATTAGGCTCATAAGACAGTTCATTTTTTGAAATTCTTAGTATGGATAAAACTACCCACAGTCACAGCTTAATAAAAAGCCTTTAAAACATTTTTTATTTGACCCAAACTTTATGAAAATTTAGAAACTAAAATGGAAAATATTTTGGTGAAAGAAAATTTTTAATATGTGAAAATTGGTATTTTGTATTTTTTTTTTCTGACCTAAAAATCTTTTTTTCTGACACTTTTTCTCATCAAAAAATGTTTTTGTCTTGTTCCCATTTATTTATTCAAGTATAAAGCTGGCTGAGTGAAAAATAATTTTTTTTTAATAATAATAAATTTTATAATTTTTTAGTCAAATTATCTTGTTTATATTGAAGCTTCACTCAGAATAATTTTATTGAAGAAATGATTTATCGTTTCTTTAGAATTTAACACACCCACCATGTCCCACCCAAGGAGTAAAGAATACCCATAGTGCGAAGTATGTCTGGTTTTATTTTAGTCGTATAAATCATTCATTTTAGATTCAGAACGAAGTGAAGAAGCTAGTGTTTTTACAATGATATTTTTTTTTTCTGTATACACTTTTTCGTATAGTCCAAAAGTTTCGATCAGTAATTTTTTGAAACCGGATTTGTCTCTAGTCGGTACTATAGAGAGATTATTTTTTGAATTTCTCAATTCTTCAATTTTCTTTTTGGAAAAAACTAACCAAAATTTGACAAAAACGACTCGGAAATCATCATTTTTTGATCCGAACTTTATGAAAATTTAAACATATATAGAAAATAATATAAGAAAGATTTTGGCGCAAAAACATTTTGAAAATGTGAAAAAAAAATTTTGGACATTTTTCTAACATTTTTTTTTTCATTTATTTTTTTTTTCCTTTATATATTAAATAAAAAAGGTAAAGTAAAGTAAAGTAAAGTAAATCAAAGTAAAGTAAAGTAAAGTATAGACAAGAAAGCCGGTCATACTTCACACTACGGATATTCTTCGCTCTTCGGGTCAGATATTTTTGGTGAGTGTGTTGAAAATGACGACTATTATTGTTCTTTATATTATTAACTTCTTTCGGTAGAAGTAAGTATGTTCCGCTTTTCATAACCTATGTGAGCACATTTCATAAGTGAAATTTATTAACTACACCTAGTTTAGTTGTATTTGATTTAATATTGATTTAATTTTAATTTTACAAACTTATCAAATATACAAGCCACATTATGATTCAAAAACTAATTGATTTGCGACTCGACTTCACCTTATCTTCTTGAAGACCCTTTATTCTTAGTTCTTACTCAAATTCACTTCCAGAAAATCATTTTTACATCTTTGTAATTTTAGGGAAATGTAATAAAATTTTATATTATTTCACTTTAAAAGCAAGGCCTTCTTAAAAAAATAACGATATCCGTGAAACTTTTGGTAAACAAAAACTACTTTAACTAACATTATTTAAATGTTAAATCATCAGCATAAAAATTTTAAATGTGTTTAAACCCATTATGTAAACCAAATTGAACAATTAAAAACAAATACCGTGAAACCTCAAAATACCGCACAATCTTGGTCACTGAAACGTTGCCCACTAGAGGTCTTTAAAGGTTTCTGCTATTCAAAGGGAGAAATAAAGTGCATTTCGTATACAAATTAATAACTAATTACAGCATGTATTTGTGATAATGATTATATTTGTATTATATGGAAGTATTAGTATTTATAATTATGTATGAACATAATTAATGTTAGAAAATTGATGAAAAGACGAATAAAAATAATGTTAAGGTTAAAACTAGAGTTTATAAAAAAATCATTTACTCTAACTTGAATATGATCTTGATGTGTAGTCATTTCGTATGTCAAAACATTTTCTAATATTTGAAAGAGCTGAAGAACAATGAAGTATTTTGTATCTCGAAAGAAAAATTAAACCTTCACATGATATAAACTGGATGAATATTTCCATGAACGTGATAACATTTAAATAACTGGACAAATAATATCATAAACTATAATGGTATTAAAGTGTATAATAAAATAGTGTAGAATTTTATTTTGGAGTTACCGATAAAGCTATCAAAATCAAAAACTAAAATGCTGATAAAGTGTTTGTAAATTAGTGTCTTATATTTAAGGGTTTTCTTATCGATGAGTAACTAGTGAAAATGTCCCCATTTCCAAAAAAAGATCATTCATTATTTGAAGGATTCCGTTAAGGGAGGTTTAATTATAATAAATGAACACTCTGAGTATCCTAATCAAAATTCAATATATTTTCAGTACGACAGTACACACAGTTTCTTACAGTCTGTCTTAGAAATAAGCTTAAGCAAATGTACTAATTGGCCTATAGTTCAGGAAATTTTACCACAGGTAGAAAAACACAGCAGATCTCATTTTCTAATAATGCACATGGACATTTTAATATGAAGGATCTGTAGACTGTAGTCCTCAAACTATGAGCGTCGAGCAACGAGTAACAACCGCCTCTCCCACCGATAATAATTTTAGTCATATTCATAGGCGCAAATAGTGTTTGACATTTGGAATTCAGTTCAAACTATATACTCTTGTTATAATAAGATTAGTGCAAGCAAACAAAATAGTGTATTCTTTAGATTTTTTTTTTTTAAAGGGGGGGCTATATACAGTCTTAAGAGGGGGAGGGGCTAAGCCCCTCAGTCCCCCTAATATTTATACCTATGGTCATATTACAAATTATATATATGTGTGTGTGTGTGTGTGTATGTGTGTGGTGTGTATGTGTGTATGTTATTGAACACAATAGATACGTTTTATAGTATATAATAAATAAGTTATCATTATTTCAATATTGATTTTTAGTTTTCGTGTACCTATTCAGTAAAAGGTGAATAGATTTGTAAAATAATGGATATACCTATAGACAGGTTCTTTAAACTTTTTTTTCTAATGCATATATAAGATTCAATTATACATAAAAAACGTTTCGTACTACCACGGCCGGATTTAGGGCGGGGCCCAGACAAAATTAAATTTATGTGGGGTTTTCACAAAATAAGTGCATTCACAATTAAGCAGTAAATTTTACAAGTTTTTAAAATACATTTTTTTCGAAAATAATATTTCACTTATTATTAACAAAACGGCCTAACATACATTTCAATATTCCGTATGTGCCGAGCAGTTAATTAAGTAATATTATACTACTTCTGAACATTAATTGATAAAAAAAAATTTATTTACTGATAAAAATACTGTCCAGTTTCTAATAAAAATATTTATTTTTCTTAATATTCCTATCCGTATTTTTTCAGTGTATAACGGAAAATTCAAATTTTAAGTGTGTTAGAAATAGAAAGTTTGTCAGGTAAGCAACTATTAAAATACGATTAAAACACACGAAGTTATTAAAATAATAAACTAATTACATATTATACCTGCTATAGAATTGATTTCTTATAGGAGTTCTAAGAATTGTACAATAAAGTTTTACTAATTGGAATGATTATTTTAAAATAATATTTCAAGTTAATGCATCGTCAAATCGTACGAGAGATTCTACAGAACGCTTATAAATTATATTCAAGACTGGTAATATATACATAAAAAAATATATATTCTATTTTGTATTGGTGTGTAAATTGTGATTTTTTTTTTTTAACTTTAAAGAATACCTGATTTAAACATAAAATTATAACCAGAATACTTACCTGCTAAAATGCTAAATGGCTATATATATACTTGTTTTAATTTGATCAGTAGAACAACATAATATTATCATAAGTATATTCCAGAGGTAAACGTGTAGGAGATTCAAGAACAATAAAAAATATATAGTAACTTTTATTTAATTGATGCACTACTACTTGAAATATGAATTGATATTCTGCGTTAATCAGTTCTCGTTCTGTGCCTTTCTTTTAAATTAGAAAATATAATACACGAAATCATGTAACTCAGTTTAGGGTCACTGTCATTGACACACTGCAAGGTCATCCCATGAATAAAATTACAATCGTATAATATAAAATGTAATACGTTTTCCGTTTGGCCACACGGTCATGATTCGTTATGAAACTTAAAGTCAATGAATAAAAACATGCAAGGCACCGAGCATTACGGCCAGCACACAAATATCTAGTGAAAGATCAAGGAAAATATCATTCTGTCTTAATTTTCGTGTTATATTATTTATTTCAAACACAAATAATTTTAATTACCCGGATCGATGAGGATTAATTTATTGATGTAATTGTTACAGTTACCTTCTCAGTAGGTATTCGATTATACATTTTAAATTAACTATATGTTTTTATTACAAAACTTAAGTATGTGCACAGGCACGTCACCAAGGGAGGGGCGTTAGAGGGCCTGGCCCCCTTAGAAATGTCAGTGGCCCCGAATCGGCCCCCTTAATTTTATTTTTAAATATTTTAAATATGGTGTCCCAAATCCTGAATGTATATTATGATACTCCATATAATTAACGATCGTATAGCAAAAATTAAGTTCTGAGATTTTATTTTATTAATATACGTCATCGGAAAATTAGAAATAAGACAACAAAACGTCAAATAATAGTTTGAAAACTAGAAATTTCAAATACCCCCCCCCAACTAGCTTTTTTATGCTAATTAATCGGCAAAGTAAGATTTGAAAACGAAGTTGGCAAATTAAGTGGGGGGGGGTACAAAAATTAGAATAAGGCCAAAAAATGTTGGCCCCCTTATGGAAAAATGTCCAGTTACGTGCCTGCATGTGCATAAATATGTGTAATATATATTTTACGAAAAAAGCCGGACATACTAAATATAAAAATACGACATATAAAAAGCCGGCCTGTAAAATTTTAAAGAAATCATAAATCATTTCTTTAATAAAACGATTTCGAGTGGAACATTAGTTTATTTAAGACAATTTTACTTAAAAATTAATACTATATTAAAATACTAACAGCTTTTATTTTTATGAAATCAAAAACTTAACTTGGTTTAACTCGTCACTTTTGATTAAACTTCGATGTATATATTTAATTTACCTTAAAAAGGTTTTTTTTTAAAAAAAATAACTATTTAGAAATTTACACAAAGTGATTTAAAAAAAAAAAAAATGATGAAAAAAAATGTTTTGTAAAAACATATTAAAAATTTTCTTGCACCAAAACATTTATTATTTTACTGTCTATCTGTATTTAAATTTTCATACATTTTGAATTAAAAAAAAATATAGTTTTAAAGGCATATGCAAGAATCAGTACTTTTTCTAAATTTTGATAAAAATATTGAGAATTTTTGAAAATTAACATTTAAAAGTATCATCTAGAGTCAAATTATGATTCAAAAAGTCGCTAATCTAAGTTTTTGGACAAGTATTTCTTTACGAAATAGTGTTTATAGAAAAAAATTAATAAAAACATTTAAAAAAACCAAACATTCTTCAGGTCAGGTACTTTTGATAGATGAATTGAATTTTAAAAAACTGATAAATCATTTCTTTAATAATATAATTCAATGAAGTACGTAAATAATATAAAGAACAATAATAATCGTCATTTTCAACACATCCACCAAGAATATCTGAACCGAGGAGCGAAGAACACCCATGGTGTGAAGTATGTATGGCTTTCTTGTCTATACTTAACTTATCTTTATTTAACGTTACTCTACTTTACTATACTTTACTTTATTTTGCTTTATTTTACGTTACTTTTTTTACCCAATAAGTAAATAAATAAATAAATAAAAGGAAAAATAAGATAATTAAAAAAAAAAATTTCAAAATTTTCTTCCGCCAAAATATTTCTCATATTATTGTCAATCTATATTTAAATTTTCACAAAGTTTGGATTAAAAAAGAATAGTTTCTGAGTCTTTTTTGTCAAATATTGGGTAGTTGTTCCCAAGTTTTATTTTGAGAAAACAATTGAGAATTTTGAAAAATAGCCTCTTTAAAGTACCATTTTTAGTCAATTATGGTTTCAAAAAGCTGCTGGACGCAACTTTTAGACAAGTATTTCTATACGAAAACGTGTACACATAAAAAAAGTAACAAAAAAATTTTCAGTTTTTTTTCACATTTTTAAAATTTTCTTGTGCTAAAATGTTTCTCATACTTTTGTTTATCTATTTTTAAACGTTAATAATCATAAAATTTGATTAAAAAAAAAAAGTTTTCTTATCTTTTTGTCAAATTTTGAATAGTTGTTCCCAAATTTTAAGAAAACAATTGAGAAATTCGAAAAATGACCTCTTTAAAGTATCATTTAAAGCAATGGTTCCCAAACTTCTTACGTTCGCAGTACAATAATATAAGCTGTAATAAATAACGGCACACTTTGATAAACACTATGTAACTTTCAGTCATATATGTCAAAAAGGGGCTTTCCTTATTGTCCTTATGAACACCATTGTCTAAATCTAATTAGTCTAAATCTAAATCTAAATCTAATTCTAATCTAAATCACCATTGTTTATATATATATTTTTATTGATATGTTATTATAATTTTTTTTTTTTTTTGAGTAAAATTTTATAATGTATGCAATTTTTTTCAGTTTTCCTAAACAATATAAGGAACGTATGCTTAAAAATACCTGAAAATATTATGATTTTTAATTAAAAATATTTTAGAAATTTATTTTAGACATTTTGCGATATATCTAAAATAATAATTCTAAAACTTCACATTTTGACTAATCGTATTTACGTATTCTATTATAAAGTAACTAAATTTGATAAAATAATTTAACAAATACTTATCTAATCAAACGAATAATAATAAAAATTATTTTCGTGGTAAGTATAGATTATTTAACATATTGAAAATTTACTATAAAATAATTTTTTAATTATATGACAAGCTATAAAATACAATGATCAAAAAGCAGATCCGGTTTCAAATTATTACCTGTAAAAAATTTTGGGTTAGTATTTCTATACAAAAACATGTACACATAAAAAAAAAAAAAGATCAATATATTTAAATGTGATTTTATAGTGATTAATATTATAATAGTGCGAAGCAAAATTGCTTTTTTCGTCAAAAAACATCAAAACACAAAAAACCCAACTTTCAAACTTCATTAATATGAACCTTTTACTTATAGGACTCAATACATAGGATATTTTGTCTGATCTAGATTTTTCCGGTCAATTTTAATCGGGTCCAGATTTTTGCGGGTTTCAAATTTTAAAATTCCAGATATTTACAGTCCAGATTTTAACATTTTTACATAACAGTTTATACAGGTCACCATTTTTTAATACATAAATAGGCAGACAAGTAATTTAGTATCGGTATATTGCGTGGCATATTATCATATTGTGATAGTTTAAAAGCTATATAGGGCTATTATATTCAAATAATTTCAATACAATAACCGATCATAATACATGGCTTGTAATATTATGTATTTATTGTAATATCATAATAAAATAAAAATATAAAATTTCTCTTTTACGTAAAACGAATAATTAAACCTACGAAAAGAAATAATTTATCGGAAATCTGGAGGTCATTTGATAACAACTTTAGGTTTCTGTATACGTAATATTGTAGATGCACTTTAATACTAGTGTCGAGCGAATTCATTATTCAATAAATAAGAAACATTAAAACTAATAAATTTAAATTTTTGTTCATCAAATGAAGCAAAACGTTTCGTATATACTCAGGACTGGCAGTAGAATTTGAGGAATCTCGTGAAAAATCAAATTGCGAGACCACTTATTTAATTCCTGTACTTCATCCGTATTATATATATATATATATTATATTAGTTTTCGTATAGAAATACTGGTCCAGTAGTTAACCAGTGATTTATTAAATCGGAATTCGACTCTAGATGGTACTTTAGGTGATAATTTTTCCAAATTCTTCATGTTTTTCCAAAACTTGTGGAAAATTATCCAAAATTTTACAAAATCGCCTTGAATTTTTCTTTTACTATAATTTAAAAAATATTTTAGTGAAAGAAAATTTTTAGATTTTAATTGAAGCAAAGAAGCTTGTGTTTTTACAATGAATATTTTTTTTTCTATATACACTTTTTCGTATGAAAATACTAGTCCAAAAGTTTCAATCAGCAACTTTTTAAACTTGGATTTGTCTATAGATAGTACTATAAACAGGTCATTTTTTAAAATGTTCAGTTGTTTTTTCGATATTTGGAAAAAAGCTACCCAAAATTTGACAAAAAAAGACTAAGAAACCATCTTTTTTTTATCCGAACTTAAAAAAATATGACCTCCTAAAAGTATTATCGAGAGGAAAATTGTAATTCAAAAAGTTGCAAGTAAAATACATGATAAAATGGACAATAAAAATTAGGGTATTCTTGTACATCTTGTTGAAATTTGCAATAACATTATTTTTTTCAAAATATGCAATTATATGCATTTTTTTCAAAATGTGTAAATATACGTATATGTTTTTTTTTCAAAATATGCAAAAAAGCACCACGTTTCATTTACAGATGAGCTGATTACTTATCTGTATATCTGTCATTTTTTTTTTTTTTTTTTTATCAGATTGCTGACTAAAACAAAAGAAAAAAATGTAAATACTATATGCCGTGTGTAAACACAAATTAAATTATCAACGTACGTTTCTGTAAAGAACTATAACAATATAGTAATAGTATTTATGCATTTTACATCCAGCGAGCCTAAAACTGTTATATATATATATATATATAACAGTTTTATATATGTATATAAATATATAATTAACGGGACAAAACTGTACACAGATTTTTAAATACTTGATAGACTATAGCCTATTGCCGCACACAGATTTTCGATGTATATTGGAGAAATATATTGTGAATATGCAATAAATTAAGAAAAGAATACTAAAGCAGTACAGCGGAAATTATATGATTGGCAATGAGAATACAATATTATTAATAAATAAACATATTAGTACTCGTTATTATTATCTATCAAAATTATTAAAATCAAATATGTTAAAAAAAACAAGTCATTATAATATTATAGTGTAGTTTTGCTCATTTTCAATAAAATATTTAATTTCAACAATATTTTAATTTCAATAATATTCTGATTTATCAAATTTTATTTATTTTAAGATTATTACTACTTTACCATACATTTTATGGAATTTTAATTTAATAATTTAATTCTATGTACTTTTTATACATTTAAATTTCTATTGATTCTAACAAAATATCTGTGTGGCATAGTACTATTTTCGTATGCGGTATTAAGTAACGCATTTTAATGTTTATGCGGTGTTGTATCGAGTTTGTGTGATAATGGAAAACGCTGATATAATATACCAGATTTCTGTATCGATAGCAATATTGATATATCGTTTAAAATCAAACAATAGCAAGTAAGTGGCTTTAATTATAGTTAAATATAATATGATGTACCTCGGGTAAAATATGATTTAATAAATTCCACAAACAAATTATTTAAAATACCTAAATAACTTTGTCTATTTTTGAACAAGAAATATACTTATATTTTAATTTTATTAAAATGTTATATGGTTTTTAGATGTATTTATGAAATAGTAAGTTTAAAAACTAAAGAATCTATCGAATTAACATGGTCCCCTCCTTTGACGTATGTAATACCGTATAATATTATGTACTGATTAAATGAGTTCTTACCTGTTTAAAGTCACAAGGTGATCTACATTAAACATATACATTGTAATCTACAATATAACATGCAGACTGTGAAACGTTTCGACCTTAATAATTATATTATAAAGTCACCAAAATCAATACTAAAGGCTCGATTAAAATAGTGAAATTCAAATGTGAAATACAATTTTCGGTGTTAACGATTACAATGTTTCTTTTGGATCATTCCAGTAACTATTAAAACATTCTGGTTTTTTAATAATTTTAAATAAATTTATTTTCTTATGATTGATAAACATGTACGTATAGTGTATATTAACACTTTACATAATATATGTATAAACATACGCATGTGCAGACGTTGATGGTAGAGGGGGCAAAATTTTAATTTGTCACCTATTCTAACAATTGTACAGGCATACATTTTTAGAGGGTGAATTCTATTAAAAGTAACAAAAAATAACAAATAACGAAATATAATAAAGCCATAACAAAAAATTTATGGGGCATTCTGCGTCAAATTACATGGTCATCTGCCTGACCTCTTCAATTTTATGTGAAAAATTACCTTTCATTTGATATTGTATGATGCGTACATTTTTTTTGAAATATTTGAAACTTTATTTAACCTATAAATTTGAGGTTGTTTTAATCATTTTATGAAAAACATCAATTTCACCCCATTCTTGTTTTTCTTTTCTTTCTTTTTTTTTTTATGATACTCTAAACGTAGTTGTATATTATTTATCCTAGAAGTAGAATGGATCAATATTGATTTCTACTTAAAATGTCAATTTGATTTTTTAATTTACAAAATCGAAAAAAAATAGTTCCTTAACTAATAGAGAAAAATATAAAAATAAAATATATCAAAGCAAAGTTTCATTTTGTTGCATATCCTTAATATTTTTTTTGATATTGTAAATTTTATTTATAGCATGATAAAATTTCAGAAAGAAATTAATCTTGACCTATTCTAATTCTGGAATAAATGTACGTAGTTTGAATTCCTGATTCCACAAAAAAAATTTCATCTATTTTAAATGGGGCGAAATTGATGTTTTCCATAAAGTGATTAAAAGAACCTCAAATTTCAACTTCAAAATCAAAAAAAAGTTTCGAAAATTATAAAATAATTTACGAATCATACAGTAATAAATGGAGGGTAATATAATTTTTTCACAGAAATCTGAAGAGGTCAGGCAGATTGGCCACGCGATTTGACGCAGAATGCCCCACGTATATCCAAATCTTATTAAAAGCATAAAATCGTCTTTTATACACATTTCGTAGTGGTATTTAATATTAAACCGACGTTATTTTGTATTTTAATTTAATTGACAAATAACTGTTGCATTTCCATGTGATTTTCTTAAATAGAATTATTAGTTAATCAAATATTTCTCCACTTTCGATTCTCTTTAATTTTGGTTTAGAAAATACTGTTTATATTCTGTAATTTGTGTTAAATACATTAATAATTAGTATAAATAAAGTAATAAGCCAACAAAAAGCAAAAAATTATTAAAACAAAGCTGAAAAGAGTATATAAGAGTTTTTATTTACAGTAAAGTTATCTATGCTTGTATAATTATTATCGGTCATCTGCAATTTTTGAAATATTTCTAGTCATAATGTTTATCGACTAAATAAAACCACTTGCCTGTAACAAAAATCAAAAATGTTTAAAAATGATGTATTGGAACTTTTCATTTTTAATATCACAAACCGTGGTCAAATTGTTTTTTTAATATTTATATGAATTTCAATTTATGATTGTCTCAATAACGATCAATTTAATTGCCTATTATTTGTAATCTACATACTTTATGTAGAAAAAAGTTCAGCTCACAGGAGGGGCAGTTGCCCACTCTGCCCTTCCCGCGCGCACGCCTATGGGTATAAAACAAATAAAAAGTTTACTGTGTGCTTTTAAGCAACACTAGGGTCGAATTAGAAACAAGATTGAACGAAGCCTATGGGAGTGAATAAAAAAATAATAGCTGAATTAGCAATAGTTTAAATTATTAAAAATTAATTAAAAACGAGCAATAATACACATTTATTTGTGTTTGATTTATTAGGTATTACCAGAGAAAAATAATGAAACTTAGCTGCAATAAATATGAGTAAGAGAATGCAACAACAATCATCAAAAATAATATATCTACGAGTCTGAATAAGAAATTAACTCGAAATTATCATATAACTTACGAATTCCTACAGGGACTTCAAATGCTATTTTCTCTTATACAAATCGTAAAGCTTAATTGTGTTTGAAATGTTTCTTATTAATAATATATAAAAAGCTTATGTGGCCTATTTTAGTATAATAAAATAATACGTGCCACCAGTCATCTGCAAGAGGAGGCTCAAAAACACGCATCGACATAATACGAGATTTTTTATTCAAAATATTACCGAGAACAATGGGTCTCAAAGTTGTTATAGTCGCGGATCATAATATGGTTTACAAAGTATGACCATACTTTGGAGGCTTGAGCTCCTCTTCCCCGCTGAAATTGTGTAAAGCATGAAAAAAATAAGCACTTGATCACAGGTTTTTTTCTTGTTAAACAACCTGATTTGAGTTGAGGTTTCAGGTATGGCCTTGCTATAGACCAATGATTTTAGCTCGAAAAATAAAAAACTAATGAAATTTTTCTCGAACATATTGAATGCAGATTTATTTATTGAATTGAATGAAATATTAAAAATAAAGGCATTAATAATATTATAATATTACCAAAATCAATTATATATCCGAATAAATATAATGGAAAAATGCCGTACTTAACTCAAAATTGATCATATCATTTTGATATTATTAGAAAATATTCTTTTGGCCGTTTTTAGTAGTTGGTGAAAGTTTCAAGTTTCTAGCTTCATTATTGTAGAAGTTATGGTAAAAAGAAATTTTCAATTTTACGAAAATGCCGGTAACTGCATATTTTGCCATTTTTCGTTAATTTTTCGACAGTTTTTCACCGCGCTTGGAAAAAGTATTGAGAAATTGGAAAAATGACCTCTCTAAAGTACCATCTGGGTATGATTCCGGTTCTATAGAGATACTGATCGAAACTTTCGCACAAGTATTTCTATACGAAAATGTGTTCACAGAAAGAGAAAAAAGAAAAAATAAACATCATTGTAAAATCATAAGCTTCTTCACTTCGTTCAGAATCTAAAAATTAATATTAATATATCAATAGTATTGTGTAATATATACCGCGATGACATCAAAAACAAATCATTACTATTATATGACATACAATGATATCGTACTATTCCAGTGACATAGTTAGGAGGAGGGTTATGGGGGTTAAAACCATCCCCTGTCCCAGAAAAAAAATCTATAATTATAAAGTAAGAGCAGAAAAATATGTGTTTTCTATTTTTATGAAAACACTTTTTTCATCTAGAAATACTTGTTCTGAAGTTTTTTTTTTAGATTATAAATCACGCCCAAGCGGTGCTTTGAAGAAGTCGTTAAAATGCTCAAAAAGTCAAAAAGTCAGCAAAAAAATCTCCAAAGACGAGAAGAACGTGAAAAATTTTGCAAAACGCAAAATACTCCGTAAACAAAATTTTCATAAAATCGATTTCATTAATTTTCCTTTAACTCCAAAACAAAAAAGACTAGAAACTTGAAATTTTCACCCATTATCAATAATAGTGGACTGCACTGTTTTTCAGTTACTACCTATTCCAAAAGTTATTTTGCTTAAATCTTGAAAATATCAACAATACCTTATCATAGACGAATTTCGGATAGAATGTAAATATATTACAATTGTTAAACATACCTATTCAATATAAAACTAACAATTATTGATTTTTACAATTAGCTGAAAATCCGATCAGAATCGTTTATTAAAAAATGATTTATTATTTTTTTAATACTTATTTAATATTTTTTTTTTCAAAATTTAACACAACCACCAAGTATTCCACCCGAGGAGTGGAGTATACCTATGGTGTAAATGAAGTATAACGTGATTTTATGTTTTACGTAAAGTATTTTTCGTTTTTCTAGTAAAATGATGATTTCCTTTAAAAATTATAATTCATTGTCATTTTAGATTCTGAGCAATAGCGAGGAATGTATTGGTTTTCTTTTATTAATTTTGAAAAAATTTAACTGAATCCTTTAGATAACTTTAAATGAGTGTGAAAATAAAAAGCCAACAGGATGATTTTGTTTCATTATAAATATTTTAATCTATAAATATAAATAATAATAACTATTATCAATTATGAATTTTTGAAAATCGCCTCTAGAAAAAAAATCGTATTTTTGCCACTGTACTCTCCATACAACGCACTTTCTTGTCTATTATAATACGGACATGAACTCTTTATATCGAGGACCGGAGATTGAGAACCACTCACGAATAACATATGCTACTACACCAACTTAATGCCCCCTGATTTATCAGAAACACGATACTTCATCCCGATTCTCACCTATACCGTCAATTAACAAAATTAGGTGAATCAAGACATTTTTAATAAATTCCTAAAACACATAATTAAGAAAATTTAAAGCAACTCGATATTTTCACCATTCCGAACCACTTAACACACTCGTCTACACCAAACCAAGGTCGTTTACAAGATAACTGGAATTAATTAACATTATTATTTTATATATTATTTTGTCTTATACGTATTTACATAACATCAAATGAAACGAAAGTAGTTTGCATCTATTACCAATTGTTAAGAATTATATTATTGTTAATACCAAATTATATTATACCTATTGGTACATTAATGCTACATTGTAAATGGATCATTATCTGGTTTAAAAATGGCAAAAACAAATATACCAATAAATTATTTAGATAATGAAAAATAAGTAAACTTGTATTAATGAAAAAAAAACTAAAAACTTGAAAGTGTGTATCTCACATAACATTTAAATGTGTAGAACAGGGGTGTCCAACCACGTAACGCCAAATGTTTAAACGTCAATTTTAAAATCATATTATTATTATAAAATATGAGAATAAAAATTATATTAAACATATAAAACTAAAAATGTTAAGTAAAGTAAAATAAAGATAAGTATAGACAAGAAAGCCGGACATTCGAACCACGGGTATTCTTCACTCCTCGGGTTGGATACTCTTGGCGAGCGTGTAGAATTTTAAAGAAACGATGAATCATTTCTTCAATAATAAGATTCTGTACGGAGGAAGTTAATTATATAAAGAACAATAATAGTCATTTTCAACATACCCATTAAGAGTATCTGACCTAAGGAGCGAAGAATACCCGTGGTGTAAAGTAAGTCCGGCTTTCTTATCTATACTTATCTTTACTTTACTTATCTTTACTTTACTTTACTTTCTTTAACTTTTTTTTTATCTAATAAATAAAAAAAAAGAAAACAAATTTAATGAGAAAAATAGTGTAAAAAAAAATGTCCAAATTTTTTTCCCCTTTTTTCAAAATTTTCTTGCGTCAAAATATTTCTAATATTATTGTCTATCTATGTTTAAATTTTCATAAAGTTTGGATTGAAAAAAGATAGTTTCAAAGGCTTTTTTAATCAAATTCTTAGTGGTGTTTCCGAAATTTTTAGAAAAAAAATTGAAAATGTCGAAAAATTTTTTTGAAAATTGCTGAAGGTTGACACGTACGTAATACAAAAGTGCTAGACGCATCCGGCGAAACAAGCATTATGAGTTCGAAATGTTGCAACTTAAAAAAAAAATGACTAAAGGTACCTAACTATATAGTACATTTTATATACTATATAGTCATACTAACCCAATCCCAAAGGTCAAGGTCCCGGAAACGAAAAATACTACTCTACACTCCAATTATTATAGTCTAATAAAACGTAGCACTAGTCAACTACGTAAATTCGGTACATTGGTACCTACATTGCTGCATTAAGAGTTATCGACTAATTGTTTTAAAACATCAGCTAACTTTTAATAATGCCGAGCAGTGAATGTAGAGAGCTTATCTGTATAAGTGGTGTTCAACATTTTACGCATGTTTCGAGACCACGTTAGCGTTTAACATATTGTATTGTTACACGTATCAATAACAAAATTACACCAGAATAATTTTTAAATTAAAAGAATTATTAATAATATTTTTCTTGTGAATATCGTAGTTGTTTGTTTGATAACATCAAAATGAATATGACGTAAATAACGTTTAACATGATATTATAACGTAAACACATTAAATGCGTGTTTTCTATGGTAAAATATTGTTGCGTGTTTTTAGCATAACCGACGAATTATAAGTAGGCATGGTAAGTTAGCATTACAATCTCGACATCGAGTCACGACTTGTGAGTTGAAAAGTTAGACTAATCTTTATGACTGTTCATACCAACTCGATTATAATAATTATCAGACGTAATGTTAATAATTTCAATTATTATGCGTATTTTGCAGGTATACAAGGTGTTCCACTGTGTTTGGCTCGGGCAATAACTTTTTTTCAAGTAAATTTTCATTAGACTTTTTAATGAATAATTAATACCAATATTAACATTATATTTTTATAAAATTAAGTAATTGTTTTTACATATTTCTATACATTGTCTAATTCTTTTATTTATAACAACCACTATTTTTCAGTTAATATTTATTTTTTTTAATTTAAGGTATAATATTATTAACATATATATGTATTTTTGATCAATAATTTGTGAGCTATATACGTTTTTTAAGTTTGAATTAGTGAAGTGAAAAAGAAAGAGGTATCTCAAAATATTAACTACTCCGCTATTCTAAATTTTAAATATGTATGAATCTTAATCTTCTGATCAAAAAATTAAAACTTAATACATAAATATCGAAAATTTCTAAGAAAAATTATCTTTTAGAACATTGAGGTAAAAATAGTGGCTCATAATTAAAAAACCTAAAATATAAATTTAAAAATATCAATAATATTTTATGTCTGAAAAATGTAGTAATAATGTTTTAAATTATTCATAAAAAAAAGTTTCGAAAACCATGAATAGAAAATAGTTTGTTCACCAAACCACAATCTGTGGGACACCTTGTATTATCGTAATAATTTTGCAATTATTTTCGCTTTGATTTATAAACTTTGGTACCGTATAAACAAAAAATAAATAAAAAAAATAAACAAAATAAAAAAAAAGTTACTTGTTACTGATAAAAATAACAAGCTTAGTCAAGTTATGTCTACTTTACGAAGTTACTAGTAAACTAAGTATAAAACTTGTAAATAATAAAAATATTCAACAAACAGTAAGCCTTAACTTTTATTTGTGCGGTAATTATATTACTTTTTAA
This sequence comes from Stegophylla sp. TES_Ste_2020, assembly GCA_025469315.1. Lineage (NCBI taxonomy): Eukaryota > Metazoa > Arthropoda > Insecta > Hemiptera > Aphididae > Stegophylla > Stegophylla sp. TES_Ste_2020. The sequence continues at coordinate 27,217 of JAIPRM010001669.1, forward strand.
GGGACAAAGTTAATAAGGGAAAAAAGTAACTTGTTATGTTACAAATTAGTTACTTACGAGTAGTAACTTCCAACATTGAGTAAAATAATCTATACCAAATTAATTTTACAAATATTTGTTTGATGGTTTAGTAAAAATTTTCGATTTACGTTCACCTACCTTCCTACCTAAATAATATATCTCTGGTTCAAGATCCTTGTAAAGTGTAATTGATTTAGCACATTAAGCTGAATATAGTTCAACACATTTAGAAATCCATCATCGTTATCTGCGAAATCGTCATTAAGACTGTAGTCGTCACCGAATGATAGGAAGTTGAAACTAGGACCTCGTTAGTCATGGCCAATTATATATTATTTTGTTGACCTTCCGTTCTGTTATAATGCCGCATAAATGTGTTTTATAAAGAAAAAGTGAAAGGACTTGATAATAGATTACACGTCTTGCATTGTAGAAAAATTAACTTTCATACAATGTTTATTATTAGAATAATTTTCATACAAATTATTGTTTCGTCTGAAAAAATGTGGTTTAAGTTTTATAACCCTATTATAAAACACTCTGATCTCTAGCCGCATCAAGGACACGTTTATACCTCATACACTCTTATAGGTAGGCCAGGGTCTTAATATAATTATTTTTTCAAAATATGACTAATTAGAAAAATCGAATTCTAGTTTAAACCAATTAAATGCATATAAAATTAGTGAAATTGTGAATACAGATTATTTATTTTTTAAGGTGATTAAAATGCAAATCATATTACAGCTATCACGTGTTCTGCAGACCAATCTATACGTAGAAGTTCTATAAAAACTTACACAACAGTTGAACGTCTTCTAATACATTTTTTTCTAAAAAATTGAAAAGTTATTAATTATTACTGTTATTTTTTATCTACCTACCAGGAGCAGGGGCGTTTGCAAAGGGAGGATCAGAGGGTTGGTGTCAACTGTACATTTTTTGTTAATTTGGAGTTAGGGACTTACAATAATTATAAATTTTATTGTATATATATTGTACAATTATAACCATTAAGATATCTGTAAAACTTTAAAGTACTCATTTAGATTATTTTGTGTGGTTCAACAATGACGTTTATCAATCTTTTTTTTTTTTTAATTTCGTCTAACAATTATTTATAGATAAGATAAGATTACAAAGAAATTGGCTGTAGATGGTATTTTGTTATGATGGAAATTATCGTTACTTCCCCATGGTCGTTACATTCAGTACAGTTATAATAATGCAACGATTCCGAAAATCTCGTTGCTTGTTTTATAAAATTAAAACACGCATACTCTTGCGGGCTTAAAAAAACCGTTTATAATAAAATATTATACAATGATTATTGGATATATAATATGATTTAAGAGTACAGAAGTTGGTTATCTATTCTAGTATATGTATATTGATAGTTACTAAATGCTATTTAGAAATTCATTTTTCGAAATTCCAACAATTCTTCCAAAAATAAGGAAAAACTACACAAAATTAAAATAAAAACGGTAAAATAGGTATACAATGAAATCAGTTATCATAAAATCGATTTTAGTTATTTAGCGGTAACTTTTAAAAGTTATTGTAGGTATTGGAAACTTCAAGTGTTCAACAGTTACCTAACAGACAAGTTAACAGGTTAACTAACCTAACAGACTAAAAAAATTATCAGGGAAAATTTAACCATTTTTAAGATAAATGCAGAATTTTAAAAATTATTTGAAATATTACGTTGTTTTTTTTTCTTCTTTAAAATTATTCTTATTATGTTTAAAATACCTAATAATTTAGTAAATTAACACAATTTTATTTTACAAGGTTAACGGTTCTAAAAACATCTCAAAAAAATCATTATCTATTCAATTTTTTTTATATATGTTGAATGTTAGAATTTATATGAAACTGTTTTATTATTATTATTATTATTATTGTTCAAAATGTTATAAAATTATAGTTAAAAGTGCACATTAAAAATATATAGAATAATAATTATTAATTAAGAAAACTTTTATTTTAGTTAATATACTTGAATGAATATTTTGATTGTCAATGACGCAGTAGTCAACAAAAACACAGCATATAAGAAGTACCTATTCAAATTAGTTTTTTTTTGTAGATTGTAGGTTTCACTAAATTATTACTAATTGGTCAAAATCTGTATAATTGTATTTAAAAATGGCTTGAGTTTGTGAAACTATTCAAAATAAAAATACAACAACAATAAAATAAATAACAATACAAAAACTTATGAAATATGCAAAAACACGAACGTTTAGATTTCAAATTTGACATCATGTAATACAATTGTTTAGCACTCGGTTGAATATTATAATAGATATTTTACAGTAAAATACAAAAATAATAGAACTATGTAAATGATTTAAGTCCCGAACTCTGGTTGTTATTATTATATAACGTTATTATTATACCACAGAATTACTATGGAACATTAAACAGGAATAATTATGAGCATTTGCAAGGTGTTCATTGATCATATTGGGTGTATGTACTGTTGCGATAGAATTTGAAATGTCGGCGTTTTAAATCAAACCGACTTTAAAGAATAAATTTATTTTGTTTATAAATAATGCATTTTTTAGAAGAACGGAGATATATTTTGACATTAATACATATTATGTTTATCATATTTTAAACAATTTCGAAAAATAATAAAATATTTATTTCATCTTTTCGTACTAAGAAATTTCGAATTATTTGTAAAATAATTATGAAATTAAACGAATTCGTAAACTATTTTATTATTATAATTAGCGAGGTAATTAAAAATTGATTTTTGTAAGTAGTAAATAAAGTACTCGAATATACGTTACACTAGATTTTAATATTAATTGTAATTAGAAAAATACAAGTTACTCTTTATATACGTAGGTACGAGTAAATAGCAGACATTTGGTTATTATTAATTTTTTACACAAAGTGACCTACTGCAGAAACTCCGCTCCCATATCCCAAGTTATATGACAATAATCACAGAACATTTTAAATATGTATGATTCAATAATAAAATAATCACATTGTTTACGATAGATAACAATAAGTAATTATCTTATTATAATTATGTAAAAAACTAGGTCAAATTTTCTATACAAGAATCAACATTTAAAAAGTTTAGATTTTTTATTAATAGAAAGCTTGCGTTATTTTATTTTAGGTTTTTTTTAATTTTTAAATGTACTCCTTATGAAGATTGAATGAATATTTTAAAATATTTTTAGTTTTTAATCGTTTTCGCGTACTATTTATGATCTTGACATTTTAATTTTTCTCTCCAAAAACGGTATCATTACTACACCGCCGCTTTTAGTGGTGTAGACAAACCTTCAAAAGAATTGATCACTGTAAAACACACTGCTTGTGAAATACCACTGTAGGTCGGTATGTGGTCTGGAGCTCCAGCAGAGCGAAACCCAGTAAATTAATTTATTCATATTTAAATAATTATTGGTTGCAAATAAAGTGACCCGATCACCTAAAATATGAGTATAGTGATATAGCGAACATTTATTTGGAAGTCAATTGCTTTAAGGATTTCTAAAAGAGATGGTTTGGCGATACTTAAACTATAATAATATTACAACACATTCATAGAAAAAAAAGCCGAACATACTTCGCACAATGGGTGTGATTCTCTTGACGGGTGCATTTAATTTTAAAGAAACGATAAATCATTTCTTCAATAAAACGATTCTGAACGAGGGAAGTTAATAATATAAAAAATAAATGAGAAAAATGTTCAAAATTTTTTTTTTACATTTTCAAAATTTTCTTGCGCCAAAATCTTTTTTATATAATTTTCTATCTATGTTTAAATTTTCATAAAATTCGGATCAAAAAATGATGGTTTCCAAATCGTTTTTCTCAAATTTTAGGTAATTTTTTCCAAAAAAAAAAAAATTGAAGAATTGAGAAATTCAAAAAATGACCTCTCTAAAGTACTACCTAGAGGCAAATCCGGGTTCAAAAAGTTATTGATCGAAACTTTTGGACAAGTATTTCCATACGAAAAGTTGTACACAGTAAAAAAAATAAAAAAATAACTAAATAAACATCATTGTAAAAAATGTATCATTTTAGATTATCATGATAAATTAATATAAGAAAGGTGTTCATTTTGAGCGATATGTAACTGCATGTGTTTTATTAAAAAAATAGTGTAGTGCCTTGGTGTGATTTTTAAAAGGGATTTTTTGCGTCCATTACTCCATTATGATGGACGGAAGAGACATCGAGATATTCGTGACTCGCCTTTAAACAATTTTAAGTTCACAATGCCACTATATGTATGTATGTGTGTGTGTGTGTGTGTGTATATATATGATGTTATTAATTATAATGAATATAAGCAATGATGTGAGAAGGGCACGCGCGCGATAGTTCGAGACAATTCTTCTATATTCTATATCTATTATACCAATTATCAAATACCGTGTTTTAAACCTTAAATGTACTATGTAACTACGTAAATTATCTCATTAGTTTTATTACCAAATTTGATTTCGTTAATCAATATGATTAACCCCAAAATACTGTTAAATGAATTAAAAAAAAGTAAAATATAGGACAAAAAAGTGGGACATACTTTGCATCATTGATATTCTTTCCTCCTTGGGTCAGATACTCTTGGTGGGTGAGTAGAATTTTAAAGAAACGATAAATCATTTCTCCAATAAAACGAATCTGAACAAAGGAAGCTAATACAGGGGCGTCATTTCAATATTTTCTAGGGTAGGCCAAAATAATTACCAGCCTAATAATTATACTTATAACCTTTAAATCTATATCATAAAGAAGCTGCTATCCTCAATCCATAAGTGCACCAATTCATCTATTTTTACCGTTTTACAATTTATATCATGAAAATAAATGAGTTTCAATTTTAATAAAGACTTTCTCTCGGGATACTAATAAAGCCAACTAAATGTTTAGCTTAGGATAAAGAGTTGTATGAAATTTCCCAGCCCGATCAGCCTACATAATGATATATTTTACAGCAGTAATAACGTAATATATTGACCTCTATTGGATATTAGAGCGGCCAAAATATATTCAAACCGGCCCATATTAGCTAATTCAAAGTCTAGAGTAGGGCAAATGCATACTCCTGCCATCCCCAAATGATGCCCCTGAGCTAATAATATAAAGAACAATAATAATCATCATTTTCAACACACCCACCAAGAATATCTGACCCGAAAAGCGAAGAATATCCGAGGTGCGAATTATGTCCGACTTTCTTATTTATACTTAACTTTACTTTTTTTTTTCTAATAAATAAATAAAAGAAAAAAAAATTAATAAGAAAAAAACTGTTAAAAAATGCCAATTGTTTTTTCATATTTTCAATATTTTCTTGCGCCAAAATGTTTCTCGTATTACTGTCTATCTATGTTTAAATTTTCATAAAGTTTGAATTAAAAACTAATGATTCCCGATTTTTATTTTGTCAAATTTTGGATATAATGACGTCTCTAAAGTACCAACTAGAAGCAAATCCGGTTTTAAAAAGTTTGCTGATCGATACTTTTGGACAAGTAAATCTATATAAAAAGTGTTCTCGAAAAAAATAAATAAACATTATTGTAAAAACACTAGCTTCTTCACTTCGTTCAGAATCTAATAGTATTCAGAATGTATATTCGAATACTTTTTAAAAATAGTATTCCAAATAATATCGTTCTATAATTAACAGGGCTATAGCCGAGATTATTAGATAATCGTAATAAATTTATTATCATTTATATATTTGACCTACTTGTAATGGCGGATTGTAACGTCAAACTTTATCACTAACTAGAAATCTAGTTTATTATGTATATATGTGACTAATAATATGAATTTCTAATAGTTGTTATCATTGTATTGTCATTAGTCATTACGCATCAGGGATGAAGATGTGATATCTTAATCCGTGGTACGCATATATTTCTTACGTTGTCATGTATACCATGTTATCGTATTACCTACCGAATTGCTCCCTCTAATGCTCCCGTCTCTGATTGTGTCGTTGTTAAAGCAAAAAGTATAGTGTCCGAGTGTCGTACGTAATTTTTTACTGGTTGTTTTTAATATGAGTGCAGAAGACATAGATATAGAGATTATTTTGAACTGAGACCCGATAATAAACACTTTTTTAACATTGAATTTAAAGATTATTTTAAATTACCGAATTCGTTGTATTTGTAAGTTGTGCAAAGTAAAAAAAAAGGAGAAAAAATATATACTGATAAAAAATAGGAACACAACTATAACAATTCTTTATATCACATTATTTATAACAAATATAATAATTATTACAGAATTTTAAATTTTGCTTGATCAAAAATATATTCATTATAATATATTACATGTTATGCTCGCATAAAATATATATATATAAGTAAACATTAAAGCTCAATAGTTTTGTTTTTTCTAAATTAAATTATTAAGATTTGTAAAAATTATAATAGTCTGTCACCATTATTATTTTAAACTTATTCGGAATTTGAAAAGTACAATCCTGGTATTACATTAATTCACAAAATATGATATTTACATAATTAATTAATAACAAATAAATAAATAAATAGTGATAAAAAATAAAAATAAAATTTCAGAGCTAGTCTATTTTTGAATCATATATATATATATATATAAGAACATATTAGGGTGTTTATTTTTTAATTTTCGGTCACACTGGCAAATATTTCAGCATTGATCTTAAAATGTCTTACTTTCTGACCCGAGGAGCGAAGAATACCCGTGGCGCAAAGTATATTCGGCTTTCTTATCTATACTTATTTTTTTAATAAAATTAATGAAGCGAAATATTTTGGACAACGCCACGTAAAAATTATATTACAGGTATTATTTTATAATGTTTTACTATTTTTAAAATTCTTTAGTCTATATCTACAACTTTTTTTAATTTCTTTGGAGGACTTTTACCAGCTTCAATGTGACTGAAAAATAGATCTTTTTACGTTCTAATAGTTATCATTATAATTTATAACTATGCAGCATTATATGAATTTCTAATTTTTCATTTTAATTGCACCTTTTTACTTTTTTACAATATAAAATGGTATAAAACATTTATTATTGTTTTTACATCCAAATTTCCTAGATTGTGTTTTGCTCATCACTAACATAACAACGAAAAATACTATAGCTTCTTTGCTCCATTCAAAATCTAAAAAATATATATATATACATCTACAATTTATTGTATTTATCAACAAAAATGTGTAATAATATTATATTTTATTGATATAACCACAACATTTCTTTTCATTATTGAAGTCCCGGTGAAATCAATATTTTATAAGTTCCCGAAGAATCGGTAATTCAAAAATTTAGCGGAACCAATAGGTTATATAATGGAGCGAGGATTTTTATGCATTTGCATATTTATTCTGGTTGATCGTATGATATGCTAAGTGAACACAAAATTTGTTTCATGACATAACGATTTAAAAAATGAAACTTTTTTAGTGCATATTTTTGCATATTCCGTCATTTTTCTATTTTAAGGACTTATTTTATGATTTTAATTGCATATTTCATCTTTAGTTCATATTTCTATGTTTTCTTGATTTTGTTTTTTTGGAAATTTTTTAAATTTATACTATTTTCAATTATAATATAAAAAAAAAAAATTATATTTTTATAGTTATAAAAATCTCGTAAATATACGATAGATCAAAATATCGTAAATTAATAGGTATATTTATATTAATAAATATAAATACACGGTAAATTCACATTTAGGTAAGTACATTTATTTTAGGACACATTTTTGATATAAATTGATTCCTTTTTTTATATATAGATTAAAACTACCAACCTGAAAATGGTGAAAGTGAGAAAATGAAGAAAAGTATTTATAGTTTTGTTCCATGCATATTTTTTTATTTTCCATGTATATTTTAGCATTTTAGTGCATATATTTATGCATAATTAAGATTATTTAGCGCATATTTGATTGATTTTTAATGCATATAAATCTGCGCTATAGTTATTAATAAAGACAGTCACCGGTTGAATTTATAATCGGCGGAATCAATAAAACCCCAGGTTGTTGATAATAATAAATAATAAATATTATAATGATTTACACTATCTAAAAGGTAAAACAACTACGTGAAGAAAACCGTATCCATGAAAAATCACCGCTGTTTTCTTCTGAATATCGAGTCTGGATGTTGCACTATACAGTGTACTCTTGATTATCCGTGGAATAGGGTGGCAGGACATCCACGGATAAACGAATTCCGCGGATAATCCGCAAAATTAAATTTTATAATAAAAAAGCCGGACATACTTCGCACGATGGGTGTACTTCGCGGGTGGTATTCTCATGACGGGCGTATTAAATTTTAAAGAAACGATAAATCATTTCTTCTGTAAAACGATTCTGAACGAAGGAAGTTAATAATATAAGAAAAAAAAAAATTTTCAAAAAATGTCCAAAATTTTTTTTTACATTTTCAAAATTTTCTTGCGCCAAAATCTTTTTTATAGGATTTTCTATCTAAGTTTAAATTTTCATAAAATTCGGATCAAAAAATGATGGTTTCCGAGTCGTTTTTGTCACATTTTGGGTAGTTTTTTCCAAAAAAAAAATTGAAGAATTGAGAAATTCAAAAAATGACATCTTTAAAGTACAATCTAGAGGCAAATCCGGTTTCAAAAAGTTATTGATCGAAATT
>JAIPRM010001670.1:0-35900 GCA_025469315.1 Stegophylla sp. TES_Ste_2020
CCACGTGCAACAATAGTTTTCTAACTATTTTATTTTATTTTGAAAATTCAATATTTTCGGTTATTATACTACATACCTACTAATTCACCTACATAGTCAAGTTATGTGTTGCGGCCTAGTGGTAATGTAACATTAGTGCGCGACAGCACCAGGCTCGATTCCAGCCCGGCACTCCGAATTTTTGCATTTTTTTTTTCGTATATTATTAACTTCCTTCGTTCAGAATCGTTTTACTGAAGAAATGATTTATCTTTTCTTTAAAATTTACGTAAAATAAATACGCCCGTCAAGAGAATACCACCCGTCGTGCGAAGTACACCCATCGTGCGAAGTATGTCCGCTTTTTTTAAAATTTTCTTTATTTATTAGAAAATAAAGTGAAGTAATGTAAATACCTAAAGTAAAGTAAAGTAACGTAAAGCAATAAGTAAAGTATAGACAATAAAACAGAACATATTTCACACCACGAGTATTCTTCGCTCTTCAAGTCAGATACCCTTGATGAGTGCGTTGAAAATGACGACTATTATTGTTCTTTATATTATTTACTTCCTCTGTTCAGAATCGTATTATTGAAAAAATGGTTTATCGTTTCTTTGAAATTCTACACATCCGCCAAGAGTGTGTGACCCGAAGAGCAAAGAATACCCGTGGTGCGAAGTATGTCCGGCTTTCTTGTCTATACTTTACTTTTTTAAATTTGTATATTCATACAAATTATTGTCGGTAAAAACGCATTTAAAGTATTTATTTGCTGCAGAAATATTAGGGTTAAAGGTTTTACAATAACACCGGGAAACAGTACATATAAATTATAATATGCTATGCCCACTTGAATATTATTCATGATGTATTTAAAGCACCTTACAGTTTTAAAGATATTTAGCACTTGTAGGTAGATATTTTTCAGCCTCCATCTTTCTCCGCATGATTAAAATTATTTAAAACACCTTCCATTTTCAAAACTTTACCAATCACATATACAATATGCTTTAGATTTATTCAAAGCTGTACATAGGTTTTCAATTATTTTTAATAAAACTATGGTTATCACAAATACCAGTATCAACCTATAGAATGAATATTAAATGATATGTAATTTAAAAAGCATGCATGTTTATGGAAATTCTTATTAAATATAAATACATACTTTGTGCCTATAACATTGTACTCTGGATCATGGTATAAATAATATTTACAGTTTTGTAACTAATTTTTATTCATACAAAGTACACTTAATTCACTGTTAAACTAAATAATTTTAAATAAAAAATGGGCGTTGTATACTTTCACATTCTAAGAATTCTTTTACCACATTAGTAAATAGAATGCCATTTAATAATTGATTTTAAATTACATTTTATTCGAGAATAGCTGCTGGTGATATATCATATTTAATAACTTTTATCCGTTTAAAAAATGAGAATGTTCCCTGAACAATCAGTTTTTAACAATTGATAAACATATTAAAAATTCTATTGTCGATTTTTGGAACACTGATCCAGTTTTATACTATTTGAACGCTTAATGGAGAACAATAAGGTTTTTTTTTTTAGTTCATTTCTACTAGTATTAAACACTTAAATTGAGTATTTTCAATTTCGAAATTGAGAAATCGTTGTAATAAACTGCATATATATATATATATATATTGTTTTATTGTTACTGTAAAGAAAACATGGTGAAATAAAACAGAATTTTTCAGGGCAATCGCAAGCTTGACGAAGATAAACAACACCAGACGTGCGTGAATTCGTGGCCAAGTCAAACAAGACGAAGTTGTTCTTGAATTATAAAACAGTAGTATTGAATCACGCAACTACAATTGTATAAAACATACACGTTGTTCAATCGACTTTTACATCGACGTCACACCGCTTAGACTCGGAAAAAACGAAGAATACGACGACTACCAGCAGATGCAATTTTTACTCACGTAAATACTTACTAATTTTTACGTACTGGCCCACCGGGTAACCGGGAAGATGAACGATACTTACGCAACCATAAAAAGACCATAATATTATTTACACTATACTTTTAGTTATGAATTTACGGAAATAAAATAATAATACCATAATCATAATAATTAAATATATGCATATAAAATAGAGAGAGAGAGAGTTTACACTCACCCACGAGCGCACGCAAACATACAATTAACGAGTACTCAACATTATTAAATAACATATTATGTTAAAAATAACCTAGTAACAATTATTATTATTGAATATTAATTGAAACCCTGCTCAAAATAATTTTATTGAAAAAAATGATTTATCATTTCTTTTAAATGTAATACACCCACCAAGAGTATCCGACCCCCTGGAGGGAAGAACCACCATGGTGCGAAGTATGACCGGTTTTTTTTAATAATAATTTTCTTATATAAAAATAAATTTCAACCTATGTCGTTCCATGTTTAAATTACTTTTCTTCTCTCAGCATTTAGCATTTTACACTGTCATGTGACAACTAACATATTATCATGACACAAAATCATCTCATAGTCAGTTTATCTAATTTTAAAACCATTTAGGCACTTCAATTATTATAATATTTAGTTTTATTAAATGGGTTTTTTATTTAGTTATTTAATTTACTATCGTTTTAATGTTTGTTGTAATCAACCAGCAATAACGTGTTCAATTAATCAAATTAATATATCATTGAACAACATTTTATTTCGATGTAGAGATACTTATTAAATTAATAATTATTATTAATCAATAATCACATATTAATTGTAAATATCACATTGAATATTTTAAATTAAATACTACTAATATTAAACATTACATCATTATTTACATTACATTATAATCATTGCTTTTCATGAATTATTTCTTATGCGTAGCAAATTACAAAAATAATATTTTTGTATCCCTGAATAACTGAAAATGCTACTTCTAAATAGTGATTAATATTTTAAAAATTGTAATTCTTTGAAACCATGAATGAAATTCTTTTGTGAGCCATAAAATGCTGAATTTTTTTCTCAAAAAATGACGTAATTTTACATGGCTAAGTTTTTCAGACTGAGTAAAGATAATAATATACATATTAAATACCTAATGTCAGTAAATACCAGAAATAAGAAAAAACTAGAATGTAGAAACTAGTAAAATATTAAAATATAGAACCTAGTAGTAGTACTTGCTAAAAAAAATGCGTGTTTACTATTCACAAGCAGATAAGTAACAAATTACTGTAGTAAACAATATAAACCAAAATTGTTTTAGTTATATTTACCTACCTCATTTTAGATACTGAACAAAGTAAAGAAGCAAGTTTTTTACAATGATGTATTGCTTTTTTTTTTCTATGAACACTTTTTCGTATGAATCTACCTACTTGTCCGAAAATCTCGATCAGCAATTTTTCGAAACCGAATTTGCCTCTAGTTGGTACTTTAGAGTGGTCATTTTTTGAAATTCTTAATGCTCTTAATTTTTTTTGGGAGGGGAGAGGGGGAAACTACCCAAAATTTGACAACAAAGATTTGGAAACCACTATTTTTTTATACAAACATTATGAAAATTTAAACATAGATAGACAGTAATATGTGAAACATTTTAGTGCAAGAAAATTTTGAAAATGTGAAATAGAAAATTAAACATTTTACTAACACTTTTTTCCCATTAATTTTTCTTTCTTTTACTTTATTTATAAGGTAAAAAAAAAGTAAAGTGATGTAAAGTAATTTAAAGTATAAACAAGAAAGCCGAACGCACTTCGCGCCATGTATATTCTTCGCTCTTCGTGTCAGATACTCTTGGTGGGTCTGTTGAAAATGACAACTATTATTATTCTTTATATTATTAACTTCCTTTGTTCAGAATCACCTTTTTGAACAAATGATTCATCATTTCTTTAAAATTTTACATACCCACCACTATATGACCCTAGGAGCGAAATATGTCCGTCTTTCTTGTATATACTATTTTATATTTACATTCGATAATTTTACATAGGTATTTCACTCTATGAGAGAAATTATATGGTTTTTGTATTCCGAAATCTTTTATCAATATTTTGAAAACATTGTTAATTTAAAGTGATTCTAGCAATATATCGATAAAACAACTGACAAATCTGTGAGACTAAATATTTTGATTTTAAATCTGCAAATATTGAACAATATCCTAACATTGAACAATATCTCTTCTAGAGAATAGTTGGAATTTTTCTTTAAACTTTTAACAACATTATAATATAGAAAAAATGTATCTTTACCACATTTATACTTGAAAAATCGGAAACACTTCGAAGAATGGGTGTTCTTCGTTTTTCGAGTGGGATTTTGTGGGAGCGCTAAGTTTTAAACTTTTTTGGTATAATCTTTTTTGTCAAAATTTAGGTAGTTTTTCCAAAATCTTGAGAAAACTATAGAAAATATCGAAAAATGACTTCTCAAAAAAACCATCTAGAGCAGGGGTTCCCAACCCGTGATACGCGAAGACCTTTTTTGATCTGAAATTTTATTATACATAATATCGAACAATAAAAATATTATTATATTGCGAATATTTTGGTATAAGAAAATTTTTGACGACGAATAAATAAAAATTTTACAGGGATTTTATTTAAAAAATATTCGAAAAAGTACCAAAAAATTACTATAAATATTAAATACTAAAAATAATTTAATAATTAATAAAAATAGAAATTGAATAGTTTGTTATTAAATATTAATTAATATTATTGTACTATTACTGGAAATTTGAAAAAATAATATATCTGATTAAATTATACATATCTGAAGAGTCAATAGATTAGCTGTAGTAAAAATGGAATTCGAAAGTAGCGATAAAAATAAATTCGGTGCTTTTATAATATTATTCAACCCCCCTCCCCCCTAAGAACAGCCAGTACGGTCTTGTGACAGGTACATCAATCATCATTTGAGAGAAGGGGAGTGCCGCGTGTGTATTCGCATCTTTTTATTATGAAATGCCTGCTTTAGCAAGCTAAATATAAAATAAAAGCGCCGATATAGGTACAGAATTGTTTTGATATGAGTCAGTATTTTTTTTATTTTTTTTTGCTAATGGACCAACTGGACTATCTAAATTGTTAACGGTTTAAGTTTTGACATAATGTAAGAGATGAGCGGTTAAGTGACTTTGATGGTTCATTCAGAAAAAGAAGGAAACAGTAAAGTTGATCTCAATGATGCAGTAGATAGGTACATTTGCAAAGTTAAAATTAAATTATTTAATGACCGAAGTTATGCTTCAGTGAATACGCGATTTGTTTTTAAAATTAATTTACTAAAACGGCAAGTGTAAATGAGGAGAAATATTAAGTGTTATGTATTCTGCATTGTACCATAGTGACGAATGATGCCCTTTAGGGTAATAACTAAGATAAATTATTCGCCAACAGCAATTTTAGCTAGCCTTATATTATATTATGAGTGTAATGAGCAAAACAACTTCATATGGATTTAAACGTTATTATTTAGATGCGTATATCAACAAAATTCGTTTACCAATAAGTACGCTACTTGAAACAATACAATAAATACTAATAAAAAATATAATATAAGGAGTAGGAGGAATGATCGTGTATTCGTGTACAAATTACTTAAATTTTTCTCGGTTTTTTTTTTAAATTCTAGCGAGGGAGGTATTTACCCACAAGCAAGGCCGGATTTACTTAAAATACGCCCCCAGGCTAATAAAAAAACAAATTTCCTACTTCATAGAACATCATTTATTCAATAAGAGCTCCTTATTAATTTACCAATTTTATGACTATATAAAAATGTAAAATGGATTAATTTAAAATTATTTTTAAGTCAACCTAAAAAATTAAGTCTTAAATTTTTGTTGAGTAAGATTAGTATTCTAGTAGATGGTAAATGAAATTTTTAGATAGGAATTATATCTAGTATCTACAAAATAAAAAAATAAATCACTGTCCACGACTCAGCGCCCACCCAAGACGTGGCGCCCCTAGACTATAGCCTAGGTAGCCTAGTCCTAAATCCAGCCCTGCCCACAAGGGAATCTATGATGCAGGCCTCTCAATGATTTTAAATGATCTGCAAAAATATTTGCACCTACATTAAGAAAACACACGTTGCCTTTGCCTCGTGGTGTATCACGGGATTCACACCCTGTTCAAGGCCAACACAACAATACTGCATTATTATCTGCGTCTTGCACCTGGCAACCATTGTACGCCGCTCATCGACGACGGCGCTTGAATGACACTTATACCTCGATTGTCGTTCCCGACTCGCATACCTACATATTTATGTTATTATGTACCTATATGTGTGTGTTTTTACTATGAATATCTAATCGACATTTGTAGTTAGCGCATCGTCATTGCCTCAAGTCAAAAAGTGGTGGTTCGTTTGCGCATCGCTTGTTCTAACAAAATCACAGGTAGAAACAAGTTACGCAGGGAATATGTTTTAATTAAATATAAATATCACAGTTTATACCTATCGGCATAGCGCTGTGAAATAAATACACCACGTTGAAATTATAAATATTAGCTATAATCTGCGTAGTTTGTGGTCATTCAAAAGCCTAGCAATAATTACCGATTATGAAAACGAAATATCCCCACGTCGCATAACAAGTCCAAGGTTGATATCGATTTTAAGAACGAGTGCGAAGAAGTGTGACACTTGCTTGTAAAGCTAGCGGTTGGATTTTTAAGAAGTAAAAGGGTGAAGTCAAATGGTAAAAAAAAAAAAGTAAATGTGCGCAAGAGAGATATAACTGCGCAAACGTTCAATAAAAATATAATTTTTAATAATGACGATGCGCAAATATCCAAAGGCTTTTTTAACAAATGCAATGTGTGATCAACCTATAAAAAGGTAATTTTTAACAATAGCGATGTGCTAATGTCCTACGGTTTTACTAATGCTATACAAATTGGAAATTAGATTACATTCCAGTCCTCCGCCCGCATCAACCGCTTAATTAAGCCTCGCGAAACTAAATCACGTCCACAAGTCATGGTTCATAAAAAAAACTACCTGATGCAAGGGCTCTCAGTGAGGGGACTGAAACGGTGCATTTACCCAACATCCCTCGAACTTTTATTAATTAATATGATAACTATAAAACAATCATGTACATTGTTTACTCATTTAAACGTGTTAGGAAAATAATCCCTAGAACGCACCAAATTGACACGTGTTGCAAATATGTTAATATATAATAATATTATGTTTGTGTAACACCATTAGTAGATGGTTACGAATAATGTGACCGAAGGGTGAAATAAGTGGTTTACAACGCTCTATAGACATTATATACACTATATATATATATATATATGCTATATGATTTAACCATATAATAACATATATCTTACTGAGACCCATAGAATTAATTTGGCGGTTCCAGGTACGGTTGACAAATATAAACGCAAATCGCGAAAACTTTACACAGTACGATTAACAGGTCACAATTCAAATAATTATTATTAATTAAAATAATAAAATATAACCAATATGGCTGGATTTATACTCAAAAATAAGTCCATGGTATAAACAGATTTATAACATAATATGCAAATAAATGCAAAAACAAAAATTACATTGCAAATTTTATAAAAATATTAGACAATCTAAATAAATTAATATAAAAAAAAAATCAGAATAACATAATTTATACGGTATTCTCGTCGAATTATATTGTTTACATTACTTTATGAAATGACATGGACTAACATGTGAAAATAAAAATTAATTTCAAATTTTCAAATTATTGAACACTCCTATACAATTATCTCATACCATACATTTGTAATTGAAAAATCGTCTTTCGAGTTTCAATATTATGTGTGATTGGTGCATATTTAAAACATGATAAATCTTTAACTGATATAATATCATCGTCTTCGCCTTATTGCAACATTTCTACAATAAACTAGAAATATGCTATAACTAGAAAATTAAAATATAAGAATCTGTGCATTTTGAAACGTCGGCATTTCGAATTCACATAATGTTTACACGTGATGTGTACAGAAACATGAATTTGCATATAAATCCGGGCCCTAAATCATAATAATGCGCAACAACAAAAAAAAAAAGAAAGAAAGAAAGAAAGAAAGAAAGAAAAGATGATCATTCATGTGGACGCTAGATAAATGAATCTCGGCGGGCTCACGTCATGTGTCCAGTCCGCTTCTGGTACAATATATATATATATCTAATCGCGCGTCATACATTTAAAAATATCGTGTAAAAAAAATACCTGAGGTCCTAAGGTGTAGATGAATATAATTTTCACGGAAATTTACAATTTAGGACTATGTGCCCCGCGAATTTCTCTTTCGGCTAATTCGAAAGTGTTCGTCGGCACAATCGCGGAGAAAAAACCGCTCTGAACGAACCCGGTTTAAAGTCTAACGCCACAAAACACTGACACCTTTCAAAAATATAATAAAAATTAATAATTAAAACATACAATCGTTGTTGATAAATTATTTTAATGTATAACCTGCGTACATTTTAATTATGAGTAATAATTGTAAAATACTCACCATTGTATAGAGTCCTTGTAAGAGTTTCACCCGCACCGGGTGAATCGAAATGATAAACTGCCAACCTACTGGAACCGCGGTGGACGCAAAACTAATGCCGACGGGTGCGCATAGTCGCGTCTTTACAATTTTATTGTCGCGGCGATATACTGATTCACCTGCGGCTCATACGGTATTACGACGGTAGGCATGGGAGTACCCAGGCGGGGGTAAAGGAAGATTAAATTCCAGCTCGAAAATATTTCGAAGTCTCCTCAAAATCGAATGTGTCAATATGTCAACGTTATTTCGAAACGCTAAACGATTAAACAAATATTATATTTCATAACAATAAAACTATTTCATTAAAATAAAATACTATTCGAATAACTCAATATTTTAATTTGCCAATAGATCTTCGTCAATTGATATTATTTAAAGAGCTAAATATAATCATTTCTAGAATGGGAAAATCACGAACGAGTCCAAAATCTAATGTTCTGTTCAGTTTAAATATTTAAGAATAATCGTATGGCAAAGTAAACAAATGATTACAGATTTTATTCTGTTTAATCAAATAAAATTAAAAAAAAGAAACTAAGCTAAACTATTTTACAAAAATGTATTATCAGCTGCATTTGGTACCCAAAATTGTATTTATTATATTTATACTAATATAGATTGCCACTTTTATGTTGAGTATGTTTAATAAAATGTTATTTAATAACAGAATAAACCATGTCAATTTTATTATTTGTGTAAATGATCAATTTTATATAGTATTTTACAAAATATTAAAGAAAATAAATATAATTATAATAACTATTATATAATATTACGTAATTTTAAC
Organism: Stegophylla sp. TES_Ste_2020; assembly: GCA_025469315.1. Classification (NCBI taxonomy): domain Eukaryota; kingdom Metazoa; phylum Arthropoda; class Insecta; order Hemiptera; family Aphididae; genus Stegophylla; species Stegophylla sp. TES_Ste_2020. The sequence goes on from JAIPRM010001670.1 coordinate 9,350, forward strand.
TTTAAACGTTTGTAAAAAATTATGCATTACGTCAACTTTCATGAATTTTATATCCCATAGGTATAGAAAATACGTGTGGAATATTTTGGTAAAAGAAAATTTTATCGGATTATGAATAAAATAATATGAGGTTTTGAATTAAAAAAATAATTATTAGTTTATATAAAAATAATCAATTTCATGCTAATTTTAACTTTAAACGGTTATAATTTTAAAAAAAGTAGATTTACGATTTTTTTATATTTTTTCGGTATCGTTAGAAATACAAATCAATATGTTTGTATTAAATTTTCAGGTCTTAATATCAAGAGATTATAATCGTGCAAAATTATATCTTAAAAAACACAGAAATTTGCAATATTTTTAAAATTTTATATTTACTTTAAAATGAATGAAATATTTTTGAACTTTTTATGAAGCATGCAATTGACAATTTTTAGTAGTTGATGAAAGTTACAAGTTTTTTAGCTCCATTAATTGTGAAGTTATGTTAAACAACTATAATCAATATTAAGAAAATTGCGGTTATGGTATATTTAATTTTTTTATGTTTTGTTTTTTTTTTTTTTTGTCTCTGATTTGCTATTTACCTTTACACTTAGAAAAATTAATGATAATTTTTCAAAATTACCCACTAAAATCATCTGCTAAATTCTATTTCTGATTTTAAAAGTTACAGTATGATACTTTTGGAAAAAAAGAAGAAAGAAAATAATAAACGGATTTGTGAAAATAATTCAGTAAAGAAGATAGGTCTATAAAGAGGATGACAATTTAATAAAACTGTCTCCCAACAATATTTGTCAGTTAATATCGAATATTTTTTGAATTTAGCCGACAATAAAAGTAATTATTAATAAAACTATTCAAGTATAGTTTTTATATTTGCTGACAGACGTTATCTTCTTTCAGAAAAATGTCTTTCAATATTTTTATATCTACCTATATGTAGGCACATAGTCGGAAATTCGATTCAAATAAACCCAAATATATCACAACCCCTTGACGTACCCAAATATGTACCTAAATTCCATTCAAAAGCAGGATAAAGTCTACCCATGTCAAAGAGTAAGACCACCATGCAGTATTTTATGCGTACCTATAAATTCTTGTGTTTACGTGTTTTAACAATAGGGTCAGCATGAGTCTAATGGACTATTTGTGTTCGCACTCGGTATCTGTATTGTGCAGGTATCTGAATACCTGAGAGAACCGTTTGATACCTGTAGAGCAGTCCAAAATCCAATAATCGAACAAACTATTGAATTCAGTGTTCGACTCGTAAGAGGTAATCGATGCGATGCTGGTGACAAAAACTTCGTAGGGAATGTCTTCATGTGCACAAACATCGTAGTTTATAAATATTTCGAGATTATACATTTTAAAAATCATTAAGTTTTCAATGCGTATAACAACTGTTCATAGGCCCAGTACAATTTAAAATTACGAACACATAAATGTCATTTAATTTCTAATTACTTCAATACAAAAATGAAAAATGCACACATATTTAAAAAATAATTACGCAAGTTATTCATGGCTTATGAGTTGTAAAATTATGGTTGAAAATCGCATATGCTTTAATATAAAATGACATATCAACCTATGTTATAAATACGTTTAAAAAATATTTATATTAATTAGAAGTAGGTACATTACGATTTACGTTTAAAATAGTACATTGTGTGGCGAAGGTGAGTTGCGAAAAATGTATGTACATTTTTTTGTCACTTGAAGATCTGAAAAATAATCTATCCCTCTGTCCATTGGCTGAAAACTAATGTTTTTCGGAGAAAGGTCACTTTCCATTGAATACCTATTTAGGTACTTACATCAAAAATTAAACTTTCAGGGTACGCGTGACAAAAAAAAAAAAAAAAGAACAAAACAAAAAACCTGTAAACGCGTTTCATTTTGAAATCCATGCATCTATGTGATATTAGCATTTAAGGACCATCAAGATTATTTTATAATTTTATGAGAAGATAATAATAACCTCCGAACTCGAATTCATTCTACAGCAAAATTCCCATTTTCCAATTTATCCAAATAATCAGGATCTAGGACATTTGGACGTGGCCGTTTGAACGTAGGGACATTTAAACGTGGCCGTTTGAACGTATAGACATTTGGACGTAAAAATAATAATAAATGTTTTTTATGTTTTATGATTTAATTACACAATAAAAAAATAAAAAAGTGTAATTAAAATGAAAAATAAAATGTTCATAAATTTTTGTATAGTTTTAATAATAACTACAAAACGTATACTAAACACTGAAATGGGAGTTCAGCATCCAAGCTTATGGTCATTTATTAATTGTTTACGAAAAAAAAAAGGTGTACGAGATCTATTTTTCAGCCAACTTGAAGCTGGTAAAAGTCCACCAAATAAATTAAAAAATTTATAGATGTGGACAGAAGAATTTTATAAATAGTAAATAATTATCAAACAAACCTATTATATCATTTTTACGTGGAATTGCTCAAAATATTTCAATTTATTAATTTTGTTAAAAATATATATATGTATATTATAGGTACCTAACATTAATTTTTTTATTAATTTTTTCTTATAACTAATTTATTATTATATTGTACCAAATATTTATTAATTGTATTTTATTTATTTTTTATTTCGACGTCCATATGTCCCGACGTCCAAATGGCCACGTCAAAACGGCCACGTCCAAATGTCCCTGTTCGATATAATCAATATTTATTATTTTCCCGATGTGAAAAACCTACGTCGAATTAAGTGTAGCAATATTTTCTCACATAAAATTGGCCACCACGTCTATATTAATTGACTCTGAGTATTATTGCATGTGTACGTTATTCGAAATATTTGACACATCTCGATTTTGCGTTAAAAATATATATTGTTATAAAATGTATCAATATCGGTGACAATAGTTTTTCAACATTCCGATCGAACAAAAATTCCAACATTTTAGATTCTGAGCCAGTGGCGCCAAACCTATACTCAAAAGGGGCAGCCGCCCCCGCCTAATTTAAGGTGGGTGGTGATTAGTGGTCGGTTGGTAGGTACCAGGTCGGAAATTAAGTATGAACTATTAGCTGAAGTCGTCTTTTTTTCTTTAGTACTTACTAGCTTAAAAGGTAATCTATCTATTTGTAGACTAGCCATAGAATAGTACTTAGTAATAACTAATAAATAATAGTTAATACAATGTATTCTACAATATGACCCACATTTGAGATATAATGCACTGAAAATGTATTCCTTTATTCATAAAGGTAAAGGCGATAGCCGGTAATGAACCAATAAATATTAAAATTATATTATATAACAAAATTCATGAAACTTTTGTTATCCCTCTTTCAGAGCGGTGTGCCCACTAGTAATTTTTATTTATTGTTGCCGTTTTATGGCTGGATCGAAAACTTTTTAAGCGTGTATTATAATATTCATACGATTACTAAATTGAAAAGTATCAGTCCTAAATAAAATACAGTAACCATTAGGGAACATACGTTTATCAAATTAAAATACCCATAAGGCCATAATAATAAATAATATATGTGAAGTCAGTTTAAAAGGACTGTATAGACAATGTATTTTTGTTTCATAGATAGCTTTGGAAATTTATTAATAGGTAGTGGTCTATAATTGAATCTATTCAGAAAAAGAAGATAAAGTAGTAAGAAAGTAAATAAAATTATATATATAAGCCAACTTCAAATAATTATGTTAATATAGTATATGAGTTGTTTTATATTTAATCGGTTTAGGAAAATCTATAAAATTACGAGTTAATGGCATTAGCACAATTAGGATAAAACATTTGGGGGATTAACTTATTTAATTGTTAGGTTTAATATTAATCTTGTGCAATTTCCAAAACATCTAGGGGGGTGATTGGTTTTTTTTGGGGGGAGGAGGGGTTGATTTTTTTTTCTGGGAAGGGTTCTCTGTTTGCACCTACGGTTAAAAGTATGCAGTATGATGGTGGTGATTGCTCTAAATAAAATTCTCCCCTTCAATTAATATTTAGTTCGGCGCCATTGTTCTGAGCGATAGCAAGGAAAGTATTGATTTTACAAATCTGTGTTTTTTTTTTCTTTTTCGTATATATAGTAACAACATTTCGGGTAGAGATACTGGTCAAAAAGTTTCCATCAGTAACTCTATAGAACGGAAATGTTGTCAAGATAGTACTTTTGGAGGCCATTTTTCCAATTTCTCAATACTTTTTTTTAAGCGCACGCCTAGACTACCCAAATATTGACTAAAAACGGTAAAAAACGGCATAACGCGAATTTTCGTAAATTCGATTTTGTTTTTTTGACATAACTTCCAAAATAATGGAGCTAGAAAGTTAAAACTTTCACCAACTACTAAAAAAAGTCACGCGCATATCTCATAAAATTTTCAAAAACATTTGACCAATTTTGAGGTAAGTACAGCATTTTGAATAATTTCGGAAAATTTCTCGTTTTTGTTATTTTTTAAAACATACTTATAAGTTATATGTAGAACCAACGGCCTGAAAAAATCTCGAAAATCGTGAGTCAACTTTTTTTTTTATAACCGTTGTAAATTTGTGTTCCACAGAATTCATTAGTTTTACATAAAAGTACACACTTAAACATATATAAAAAATAATTGGTTCTACCGATCTTAATGAAACTTGATACATACATGGAGAAATAGATTGCGAATATTTTGGTATAAGAAAATATTTCATGGACAAATAATTAAAAATTTTACGAGGTGTTAATTAAAAAAAATCAGAGAATGTACGAAAAAGTTACTATAAATATTAAATATTATAAATAAAAATAAACATGGATTACTTTGTTACTAACTAATAATATTGGACTACACTGAACATTTAAAAAATTTAGTCAATTTTATTCGATGTACTTATTATTGAAAAAAAAAAGTTAATTCTATAAATTGCTCAAAACCCAGGGATTCTCATAAAAAGACCAAAATATCAATTACACTATTTACTAAGAGATTGACTATTTATTAATTTATAAAAGTAAATTTGTATTGCATTTTTTATTTTTATAAAGACATTTATTACCTCATACACTCACGCGCGCGCGAGCACACACACAATACCCAACATTATTAAATAACATTTTGTAAAATATATCTTTTATGTCAATTATTATTATTATATAGTATTTGAAGCTTTCACTCAGAATCGTTTTATTGAAGAAATAATTTATCGTTTCTTTAAAATTTAATACACCCACTAAAAGCTTCTCACCCGAGTTGCGAAGAATACCCATCGTACGGAGTATGTCCGGTTTTTTTTTCGTAATAATTCTTTATAGAACAAAAAAATATGCGAAATATTTGAGGTGGAATATATTAACTAGACTTTACTGTCGTGAGAACATTAATCAGTCTGAGTATTCATATAAAACTATGCACTGTGATCAGTACAAACATAAATAAGTATTAAATATAAGTATATAATCTTTACATTATTTTAACATCAACGTTAGAAAGTCAATTTTAGGTGTGCGTACCACTCTTTATTCACTTTCATAATTGTAATCAGAGGAATAAAACAAACTAAATAATGAATTCCTACAATTATTTGCAGTTCACAATATAAAATATTATATACTTTTAAATTATTTTTCAGGGATGTTTGAGTGCGCTTGATTCTCAAACGTACAAATTCGAAAACTTTTTTCGAAACTTTTTACTGTATAAGTTTAAAAAAAGAATATAGTGCAATAAGATCCTCTATTTGTCCATGACTGTGATTTTAATAACTAGAAACATATACATATAATGTATCATATTATTATACAATGTTTATCATTATTTAGACAATTATTATAATGTAATATACTATATGACTATAGCAGTATAGCAATAAGCAGCTTATTTGAGATTTTTCAAAAGGGGACAGAGATGATGTACATAAATATTTAACCGTGTATCAAGCCTCTTCTACATTATCATGCACAAAGCCAAATGGGTAGGTATATTGGACGTAGGTGTTGGCACATTTTGCGGTCACGACTTTTATGGTGCCACTTGAGGTCACACAATTTTTTTTTACCTGCTTAATAGATCACTTGCGGTCACAACATGTTCCAACGATGCACAGAATGTCGATTATCAAGACGAAATGTCCCTACGTTACTCAACAAACCGAAGGTACGTATCGATTTGAATAGACCGCGAAGCAAGCAAGGAGAATTTCGCGAAGAAAGTGAGGCGAACGGAGCTGCGGAATAGAACGATACTCAATATTATAATAGTGCGAAGCAAAATAACTTTTTTCATCAAGACACAGCGTGAATAGTCTCACGACCAAACGGTCAAAAATATTAGAATGAATAAGTAGGATTAGTATGACAAGTAGCGGCAGTAGCACCAAAAAGGTCGAGACCGCAAATGTGCCGTAATCGTGGACGTATAACATTTGAAAAATATTATCATAATTTTATCATGAACAATGCCAATAGCAACTTTTAAATACAAAATACATTGCTAAGGCCAACTTTCACTATCTAGTACCACTTTCCGTAATAATACAATATTAATTTAATAAAATGTAATGATTATCAAAAAATAGAAAATATTGATATAATATAAAAATGTACTATATTAATACACATTACTATTCTAATCGAAGATAGGTTCGAATCATCATCACGTTGATTTCTCAAGCACTTCATCAATATTTTTTTATTTTTTTTTTTTAATTTGCTGTTCTATGAGCAAAAACATTAGATATTTAAGAGGATTTCTCGAGTCATAGTGCCGCGTAATATTGATTTTATAATGGACAGTTCAGGAAATGCATGTTCGCATGAACGACTTGTAACAGAAATAGCGGTATAAAGTATTATTATAAAATTGTAGTTATAAATACAAATATCGAATTGTGTGTGTATTGAATGCGGAGAATCAATCTACTCATGAACTGTTTTAGAAGTTTATTCTTTTGGTATATCAGTTATAATGATAAGTTATTAATTTCATCTTGACTCTATTCGATATAAAATTGAAAATAATGGTTCCATTTCATGTTACACCGATAATCCGCTTAGAATCGTTTTATTGATACAATTTCTTATATTTTTTCTTTAAAATTTAACACAACTTATTGCAGTGGCGGCTCGTGGCTTGGACGACGAGACGATCGCACTCCCTACTAATAATACAGAAAAAGAAAACTAATTTCAACAAAAGTGTATTAATTATTTAATATTTTTTCATTTTAATAATACATTTCGTAGAATACGATCGGAAAATCATTTTATTCGGCTACCAGAATCGTAAAAATACGCACTACGCAGGAGATATGCAATGTATATCACTACTGGAATGTTGGCCGTCGCATTTGAACGAAATGCATCGTCATCCAAGTTATTATTCCGAATGTCTACATCAGGCATACGCGTCGGTTTTGTGCGTGTGTATACAATATTCAGCCGCGACCTTACCCAAGCCTATGGACGACGAGACTGCGTCGGCCAAACATAATATAAATATCACTGATAATTTATTTTTAAAATAATTTGAACAGTTTACCTGCATAATATACATATTATTCCTCACTTATGCGATAAAGCATTTTTGTGAATAAGCCGATAAGCATCTCGTTTATTATAAATATTTAAACCTAATATAGTTTATATTAATTATTAATGTATTTCCATTTATGTCAAATATTTCTGTACTATAAAGTGCAATACTCCTCGAGTCTATAGTATTTTATTTTTTTATAAATTTTTATTTTTATTGCAACTCCTCCATATAGGTATTTAAAATCGCACTCCCATCAACAACGCCCACGAGCTGCCACTGCCTTAAAGAGTATCTACGAAAATGCCCACGGAGCTAAGTTTACCCATTCAAATTTTTGATAATACAGTAGAACCTCGATTAACCGTCAGTCTCGGGACCAGAGCTTTGACGGATAATCGAAAAGACGGTTAAGCGAGTAAAAAACATTTTTTTAAACATAGGTACTTACATTATAATTTATTATTTTTTTAATAATTATGACACTCATATTGATATAATTAGGTATTATTACTTATTGGTACCTACATTATTATTATTATTGTTTAATTTATTAAAAAAATTGTATTATTTACAATAACTTATATACTTAACAAATATTGTAAAAATAGGTTAATTTTTGTTGTTTAACATACTATGTGCATTTTTGGCTGCCATATCCGTGCAAGTGTTACCCTGACGATTAACCGAGAAAGACGGTTAATTTGGGGACGGATAATCGAGGTTCTACTGTAATTGTATTCTATTAATATCGATATTAATCCGCAAATTTGGATCTCAAAAAATGTCTTGAATGTTGTTGGAGCGTGTGTATTAAAACATGTGCTACAAAACATCTTAAAATAACGTGTGAGTGCTTTGGAAGTCAGTTTCGTGACTTTTGAACAACGAAGTAGAGTATGTAGTTCACCGTGCGATATTCGATGATGTGCGAATAAAATAATATATTCATTAAATATATACCACGCTATAAATTAAATATTTACAAAATTTTTATATATATCTCACGAATATTTATCGCATTCTTCTTGTTCACTGACAAACCTTAACCTTTGCATTTTGTACAGCGCACGACGTTCAATTCATTCTGGCGTGATGTGATTCACACGCTAGTGTGTGTGCGCGCCATAAAATTAATATTCTACACAATAGGTACCTGGCTATGCAAGTGTCACAAGAATTGCCGCCAGGACCAAATGTGTATTATAGTGTGGTGTATGCGTTTTGCCCATATCTGTATTTTCGTACCTAAAGAGACCTGTACCTTGCTCTTGAAACCTGCGTTCACTTGACCATAAATTACATTACAAGTGTCAAATAATAACAAAACAGCGTCGAAAAGATGGTCTGATAAATACCTCTGACGAAATACAATGCTGCCATTAAAACACTGTGTATGAATAAATATGAGTGTGTGTGTGTGTGTGTGTGTGTGTGTGTGTGTGTGTGTGTGTGTGTGCGTGCGTGTGTGTGTGTGTGTGTGCGTGTGTGAGTGTGTGTGTGTGTGCACAGTACCTACGCAGTTTACACAGATATTATAGACTCTTATGGGGTTGTTTTTTTTTTTTGTCACTCCAAACAATGTCCCTTCACCTGCCGATTTGGCGATTACGACCTTGCATTCTTTAGCAGGCTTTTTTGATATTGAACGGAAAGCATAATATGTATAATGTATATATACATAAAAGTAATAATTTCACAATGCATTGATATAATATTTTATAATTTTAGATTCTGAGCAGAGTGAAGAAACTTATGCTCATAGGCGGACTTAGGGGTGGGCACAGGGGTGTACAGGTATATTACAATGTTAATTAGCCCCCCAATACTACGTAATTTAGTAAAATTATTATATTTATTTCAATTTTTTATTACCATAACGAAAACATATTTTAGTGTATGTTTAACAATTTTAAATTCGTTAATTTCATAACACTATTATTATATTTTAGCTTCTGAACGGAGTGAAAAAGCTTCTGATTTTACAATGATGTTTATTTTTTTTTCTCTTCCTGTGAACACTTTTTCGTATAGAAATACTTGTCCAAAAGTTTCAATCAGTAACTCTGTAGAACCCGAATTACACCCATATGGTACTTTAAAGAGGTCATTTTTCCAATTTCTCAAAAATTTTTCCAAAAACGTGGAAAATCTGTAGAAAAGTTGACAAAAAATATGCAATTACCGGTATTTCCGTAAAATCAAAAATTGTTTTGTAACATAACTTCAAAAATAATGTCGCTAGAAACTTGAAACATTTACCAACTACTAAAAATGGTGACGAAAGAACATTTCAGAAAAATTTCAAAAAAATTTGATTAATTTTGACTTAAGTACAGCTTTTTAAAAATATTGGATACTTCTTGTTTTTTGTAAGGTTCTATCTCGTAAGATATTTATTTATGATATTAAGACTTGAAAATTTAATCTGACCTCACTCACATATATGTATAGCTTTCCTAAAAAATCTTAAGTCACCTTTTTTTTCTATAAATGTTTGAAGTTAGTATTTCGAAGGAACTCCTAAGTTTTACCTAAAATTATACACTTAACGTAAATAAAAAAAAATTGGTTCGACCGATCTTTAAAGACCATGGCATCTACGTGGAGAATTTCATTGCGAATATTTTGGTTACGGACGAATGATAACTAAATATTTTACAAGGGGTTTAATTGAAAAAAAAATCGGAAAAAGCATGGACAATAATTATTATAATATATTTATAGTTTACACTTTATGAACTCACAAAAAGGTTGGTAGAGTTTTTCGCTATTTTATGAATTTTTTGACGATAAGTACGATGGTGTGAACTCAAATTTCGAAGGTGGGGGTGCTAGCGTTTCCCCAGCACCCCCCAAAATGAATTGATAATAATTGAAAACCCGTTGAGGTACAAACGACGGGACTTGAGGGTACAATCAGGTACAAACGAGGTACAAACGATTGGCATAAGTTTTGACTAAAATTTCGAAGTTGGGGGTGCTGAGGAAATGGACCTCCTAACCACTAGTATAGACAACTAACGGTTCAATTATAAATTGACATTTCAATTTTTATAAAAATATAATTTCTTCAATTCTTTATCGTAATTGTTAGAAAAATAGAAATTCCTACTAATTTTTTGAAATATTAAACAATTAGATGGAAATCAATAACCACGTTTACCATACTATAATATACATTTTTGGAGAGCCCTTCCAAGTCCTCTCAAAATGTTGACTATGATTTGACCAAATTGTCTTTGCACAATTTAAAACATTGTTATTCGTGCTCATATTTAACTGGCAACTGTATGTGCCCGATTCATGAAATATTTATCGCATTGCAAATATTAGTCACTCCTAACGGCATACCTAAACTAACCTTCGTCTTTTGTCAAAGTTCAATATTCATTCCGTCGCGGTGTGATTTCTCACGCTTATTTGTGTACTGTTTAAATAATTAAGCAATTACGAAACAACGACAAAAATGAGATACCGTGGAGGAAACGCATTTTTTAAACCTCTACACCAACCCCTACCTTCCCTACCTAAGACCCTGACCCCTTTCCTATTATTCTCAAAAACCCAAGATCCTGAGACCTTAGCCCCTATCATCCCCTCCCCTATCCTACCATTTCCTGTAACGATAGCAACTATGTTAACTTAGTAACCATGGCAAGTGACAACCTTGGTAACGTAGTAGTACTACGTGGTTATTGCATAATTACTGAACCTTTACAGAGAATCATTTTATTGAAGAAATGATTTATCGTTTCTTTGAAATTCAATACACCCACCAAGAATATCCCATCGAAAAAGTGAAAGTATATTAATAGTACAAAGTCTATCCGGCCTTTTTTATTGTGATTAATAATTATATTTTCTTTAAATTAAATTGAATGCTTTATTGTCAGATTATTACTATACACACATTACACAACTACACAAGTATTTATAAATAATAAAAAGGCAATAGGTAATCATGGTTACTGAATCACTAATTGTGATTCAGTGAAATTAGTGATTCAGTGAATTGTGTGAATTAGTGAATTGTGATTCACAATCGTCATTCGTCCCATTATATTATCAGTGTTCAGTATCAGTAGTTTTAGATCTCACTAAAATTAACAAAAAATACAACTAAATCAGGGACGGCCTGGCCCACCGGGCTACGGGAAAGTCCCAATGGCCTGCACTGCTATTAAATTCTGAACGAATTAAAGAAGCTAGTGTTTTTACAATGATGTTTATTTTTTTTTCCTATAAACACTTTTTCGTATAGATATACTTGTCCAAAAATTTCGATCAGTAACTCTTTGAAACTGGTTTTGCTTCTAGTTAATACTTTAAAGTACTTTTTTTTTAATTTCTCAATTCTTCATTTTTTTTTTTTTTTTTTTTTTGAAAAAACTACCCAAAATTTGAAAAAAAGACTTAAAAACCATCGTTTTTTGATCCGAACCTTATGAAAATTTGAAAATTTAAACATAGATAGATAATAATATGAGAAACATTTTGGCGTAAGAAAATTTTTAAATGTCAAAAAAAAATTTTGAAAATTTTTCTAGATTTTTTTTCTCATTTAATTTTTTTTTCCTTTGTATATTAGATAAAAAAAGTAAAGTAAAGTATAGACAAGAAAGCCGGTCATACTTCGCACCACGGATATTCTTCGCTCTTCGGATCATATACTCTTGGTGAGTGTGTTGAAAATGACGACTATTATTTGTATTATTATTTATATCACTAATTTTTTTCGTTCAGAATCGTCCTATTGAAGAAATTATTTATCGTTTCTTTAAAAGTATACACACCCTTCAAAAGTATCTGACCCGAAGAGCGAAAAATATCCGTGGTGCGAAGTATGACCGGCTTTCTTGTCTATACTTTACTTTACTTTACTTTTTTATTTATCAAAATTAATATATTTGGATTTTATTTATGTTTTATTCAGTATTAATATAAACAATATACAGATTACGTAGGTACTGTATAAATATTTAACGCAATAGCGATAGTGATTACTTGCGATTAGGTATTTATAAATATAGGTACATTTAATGGACTATAATCTGTGTACTAGGATATAATAGTAATCTACGAGTACAAAAAGTAGATTCAAGAGATAGGTGATAAAAGTTTTTTAAGTGAATAATGACTGTATGCAGGCGCGTGGCCAGAGTTTATTTTCGGGAGGGGCTGATAAAAATATGTAAATATACCTACTCAAATTTCAAATGTCTGTCACTGTAGTTTTTAGTCATGACCAATAACCCAAAATTTGATTTCATGAAAATGTAATTTATGCATATTTTAATTCGACTTTAAAATAGTATTTTCTTTTTTCTTGAAATACTGTTGGGAAGAGTTTATTTAGAGAAAAATGATCTCTTTAAAATACCTATCATTTCATCAAAATTATCTGCTGGAAAAGCATCTTAGTATGTATCTTAGTATGTATTTATCTGAGCACATTTTTGATTCAAAAAATTATTTCTTGAAAGAAAAAAGGCCGGAAAAACTTTGCACTGTGGATATACTTCGTTTTTTGGGTGTGATATACTTAGTGGGTGTACTAAATTTTAAAGAATACTTATAATACACGTTCACTAAAACCATGTTCATGGTGGTCAATTCATTGATAATTAATTTCATGTCTTGTATGCGGTCAACTTAATACTGTGTACTATAGTGGATCGCATATCCAAGCAGCATAAATAAATAGATCATTAGATCAACCAATAGATCATTCAGTTCCACTTAGAATCTAAAATAATAATTGGATTAAATTCTGCTATTGGTAAAATTATTTAAAGAACAGCAAACTTTATAAATTTGTCTTTTATTTCAGAAGGGGCTGCAACCCCCTCAGCACAACCCATAAATACGCCCCTGACTATATGGGAAAGACCGGCGATTACAGAAAATATACTTTACTTTTTTTTGAAAATGATGACGTCTGTATTTTACTTATAAATTAAAATGATAAAATTAGATGACATTGAAAAAATGTGGCCTGAACAAAATAATATCCCGGTCTGGATTTCCATCTCAGGTCGCCGCTGAACTCAACAATAATTAAGAGGACAATACACCTACCAAAAAAGTGTTTTTTAAAACCATTTCGCTGTTACTACCGTAATAACGTAACTTTTACGCCATATAGATGTTTTTGAAACTTTTACCACCTGCTAAAAATGATCACGCGCATACGTCATACATTTTTCAAAAACATTTGACCTATTTTAAGGTAAGTACAAAACTTTGAAAAATCGAAAATTTCTCATTTGTGTAAGTCTTTTTTCCATAAAATTTTAATATTTAATGTGTGGATATCAAGATCTGAGAATTTAATACAAACATAGGCATATGACTCATATGTATTACCAACGGTAATGAAAAAAATATAACGGTTTAAAGTTAGCAATTTGACGAAATTCGTTTGTTTTTCATAAAATTACATACCTACTTAAACGCATATAAAAAATAATTGGGTCAGTTGATCTATATGAAACACGGTACATAAATAGCGAATAATATTTCAAATATTTAAGTAGAAAATAATTTTTATGAACAAATACTTAAAAATTTTACAAGGTTTTGTTTAAAAAAAAAAAAATCAAAAAAAGTACGGACAAATTTACTACAAATATTAAATATTATAAATAATTAATTATAAATAAAATTGACATGGATTTATTTTTTATTAAATGACGTCATTGAACAATAACTAAACATTTGAAAAATAAATAGCACATTTTACTCGACTGTATAATTGAAAAATAAATGTGAAATTTAGAAATGCTCAAAACCTAAATATTCCAACAAAATCACCAAAGTGCCGACTAAACTAAAGTTGAAGATTTATGAATTTATGAAAATAGATTATTTGTTGTTATATACGGTTTTTAGGATTTTTATAAAAGACATTTATTACCTGACACACACACACATAAACACACAGTTATCGAGTACCCAACATTATTATATAACATTTGTTAAATATAACGGAATTGTCAGTTGTGATTATTGTGTATAAATTGAAACTCCGCTCAGAATCTAATTATTAAAGAAATTATTATCGCTTCTTTAAAATACAATACACCCGCCTAGAATATCCCACACGAGGAGTGAAGAATACCCATGTTGCGAAGTATTTCCAGATTTTTAGTATATTGATTCTAACCTGAAATATTCGAATCCATCATAATCACTGCAACAATTTATTTGGACAACACAAAATTTATCTTTGTTTATGTTTACACTAAATGCGCAAAGAACAAAGACATTGCACTTTGTGGCACTGCAAGTTTCAACTACCGCGCGCGCACGTGCGAACACAATGAAAAGTTCGTAAGCGTGGATAGTAAGTTATTGTTACTAGAATACTTTTTTGTAGCATTGGTATTTTTTATGTCAGTATTAAAATTTGATTTTTAATAGAATTTAACTCTTAATAATCAACGTATGAGCAACAGCCGTCCGTGACGGCACCGGCAAGTTTCTTAGTAAAACATCCGTCATGATCGCGCCCAACGTCGAAAACGATTCGTTTCAACGACATCATGTTGTCCAGCGTTGTTGAATTCGGCGATTCGAACACGCCTGGAGCGCAAGCATGGATTAAGGGAACCAGGGGGAACGTTCCAGGCCCACATAGGTGTTAAATATTTGTATTTATACAAAAAAAAATAAATAAGTGAATAATTTTAGAGCATATTTTTTCTTTTTTATTTGTATGTACATTTAGTACTTTTCTTTGAGCATTAAGAACCCTAAATATGACAAATGAATATTATACTTATATGTAATATTATACTATTATATTAATCGTTTTGTAGCGAACCAGTGACGGATTTTCAGAAATTTTCTAGGTGAGTTCCGGAAAATAATTACAAATTTCAATGGCATCATTTTTATTTATATAAAAAACAATTTTTAACTGTATTAATTATTAAACTGTTCATGGTACAATTTAAAAAATTCGTGTAAAATAGGGTAACTTTCAACAAACTCCAGGATCTTTCCAACAATAACCAATAAATTGAGTAGTATATTTATAAATAATTTTTAGATATTTTTTAAGATGTTGCACCATTGGCATGAAGTTAGTGGCACAAAAATGTAAAAAATTATAAAAAATAAAATACAATCCAACAAACTTGGAAACTTATCCAACAAATGACCAACAAATTTGTTGGATAGGTTTCGTTGATGATTGTAAATGTTGCGTCGCTAACTTTACGGATGTCTGTTCATAATCTTTACAGCATTAACTTTACTGCAGACGATTTTATCAAACTAAAAAAATTACATTGTTGGATAATAAAAACAATAATTTAACATTTATTATTATTATTTTAGTACATATTTTGAAATATGGACAAATAAATAATAATGTGTACAGAGATTAATCGTGTGTATCACTGTATATAATAAAATATAAATATCTGCGCCTGAGAGAGGTCCAGACCCCTAGACCCTCCCCGTAAATCCGCCACTGTAGCGAACTACGTACAAAATCATAAATAACGCTCGGAAAAGGTGTACGTAGTCAACGTAACAGACACGTGACCGTGTGCATTTTGATACCTACTTTCAAAACCGTATATAAGTGGGATCAATGGGGTCCGGAGCCTTCCCGAAATTTTTTTACATAACATTTTAAAATTATTTTTGACGACAATATACATAATATATTTCAGAATCATAAACTGTAGGAGCAGTGGGTCTGACAGAAGTGTAATTAGGAATTGGTTCTGGGGGAGGGGGGTATATATTAATACTATCGTTATAGTGAGGGGGGCTATTGCCTCTACATACCCATTACTCCGTTCTTTTTCATAGATTATAATATAAGATTAATTTATTATTATAAATTAAATTAACCAGAAATGAAGCCAAAATTAAATGAACATTAAATTAAATCAGTGCTGAATGTACCACCAAGAAACAAACCAATTTAATAAAATAAAATTTTTTTGTGTAAATTACTCTATTTTAATATTAATTGAAAGTAAATAAATTTAAAAAAGAAGCCAATAGTTTAATAAAAGAGGTATTTCGCCGATTAAAATAAAATAATATCAAAAACGTAAACAAACGGCCTCAATCTCTTATCAATTCAGGACCGAAAAATATAGTGGTCATAGGTAGAAATTGGGGGGGGGCTTGAGGGGGCTAAAAAAGGAAAATTAGGATTAAGTGTCGATGAGGCAAATAAGCGGAGACAATAAAAAAATAATGTTCTAAGAATTCTGAGTCGCAACTACTATAGCAGCGCTTAGGTAGTTTTAAGTCAATTTTTTTTTTTTAATGTAAAAAGGCCAAAGAAGGGGGTCCTTGTCGGACTCGATCAAAGCCACCGTCTATTCAGAAAGACAACGGGTTTGTGAGTTCTGGTGTAGGGCTCACTTCGACGGGTAGCTGATTTTAAGAATATCTCTATAAAGTAGTACAGTTCAGATATTCATTTTATTTTTGTTATATTAAGGCGGTTAGCCGAGAGAATTTTAACTTTACTTTTTCACAGTTTTATACTATCGAAGCAAGAGTTTAATCTTTGTTAATCTTTTGTAAATTTTTTAAAACAATATTAGATTTTATATATTTAAAAAAATCTGGCCTTTGAAAATTATTTACGAATTAAAAGAAAATAGTTCCTAAGTAACAGTGTAATATTCTTAGAAAGAAAACGATATTATTATCCCAGAAACTTATCCATGTGCGTTGCTTCGCCGTTTAAGAAAAGGGTTAATACTTTCACTAGGTAGAAAATATTTCTCGGTTATCCATGAACGTTTAATCGCCGTTTAATCGGATATAAAATATTTTCTTACCGACGTATATAGTAAATGTGAGGTGCAATTAAAATTGTTTCCCCTCGTATACGACATAAAATTGACGCCCAACGGGTTCTCGATTTAATTGCCGTTGCTCCACGACGTACAGTCGCGGATTATATGACAGTTATTAGTGGTACATCAAACTGTGTGAGTTAAATATAAATTTTTCTGTAATTGTAATAAACTTAGAAAACTTATAGTAAAATAATTGTCCTTTATAAGCTATCTTCGCCCAACATTGTTTTATTGAAGAAATAATTTATCACTTATTTAAAAAATAACACGCCCACCAAGTCCCAACTGAGGAGCAAAGAAGACCCATGGTACAAATTATGTCCAGCCTTTTGGTGTCCGGTAAAAATGTCCGCGGAAAAAATATCTATGGAAAAAATTCCCGCGGAAATAATACCCTGCGGCAAAAATACCCATGGATAAATACCTTGAAAATTAGGAAATTATTCCCGAAAGAAATAATACCCGAAGTATACTTTTTTTTTGTTTCCAATAGTATAGGGAGTGCAATTTTATAAATGTGTAGCGTTATTCATTTATTATAATATGAAATTATACTACAATTTTATTACAACCCCCGTCCAACCCCTCCAAAATTTTTGTTAGTAATAGTTGTCAAAATATTTTATTTATACATATCATAACAAATTACACATTATTATAATTGCCTACTTATTTTTATTTTATATCACAATATAATTATAGTTCATACGTTTTTCATAGTTACCTATACATATATTTATAAATATTATTTTGTTAAGCATTTCTTCTATTTGGTATTATTTCCTCAGAAATTTTTTTTTTTTGTGGTATAATTTCTTCGGGTATTTTTTCTTCGGATATTTTTTCTTTTGGGTAATATTTCCACGGGTATTTTTTCCATGGATATTTCTTCCTCGAGTATTTTTTCTTAGATTCCCGGCTTTTTGGTACAAGACAAACAAATTCAATGATGCTATTCACTTTTTTTTTTTTCGTAAGTATTTTTCGATTATTGAAAGATAAACCATGTTCACACGTGCGTTTTATTTTGATATGTGATAGTGATAACATTGCAAGTTTGTTTTATTATAGGCTATAGCCATTAAAACTTGACCGATACATACCCATACCCATTTTTGTCATCATGCAAGCTCGTAATATCTTTATTGCTTTTTTTTCTGTTATCTTATATTATACCTGTCGATATTGTAAAGATCGTTTAATCGCATTCACAAGTAAGTGTGACACGTAAATTTAATTAAAATAATCTAATATTAAATTCTGAGCGGAGCAAAGAAGCTAGTGTTTTTAAAATTATATTTATTTTTATTATTTATTGTATGTGCACACATTATGATAATTATTATATGAAATCATATATGAGAAATATTTTGGCGCAGGAAAATTTTAAAAATAAAAAAAAACAATTTTTAGAAATTTTTCTCTAACATTTTTTTCTTTTTTGTCAAAAAATGTTTATTTTCTTTTCTTTGTTAATAGTGAAATATAAAATTAGCCGAGAAAAAAAATTATTTCAACAAAATTTATAATTTTTAAATAAACAATTGTTTTGAATAAACTGAAGCTCCGCTCAGAATAGCCTCATTGAAGAAATGATTTATCGTTTCTTTAAAATTAAATACACCCACAAGAGTACCTACTCGAATAGTGAAGAAGTTATTTGAAAAAGTTATTTTTCAAAATTCTATATACTTTTCCAAAAACGGAAAAATTTTTCGAAAAATTTAGTAAATCTGCAAAATATTCTATAAACAAGATTTTCATAAAATCGACTTTATTAATTTAACTATAACTTCAAAACTAATAACACTAGTAACTTGACATTTTCACCCATAATCAATAATATAGAGTTTTACAGACGGATAAAACATTCAAAAAAATATGACCTCATTTGTGAAAATATTAGAATATTGGAATGACCTTGTGCTTACAATGTATGTATCCTGTTTAGCTAATAAAATTATTAATTACTAATATTAATAGCTGAAAATTTAACAAGAGTTTACTCACATTAATGTTTAATGAACCTGAAAAAATATTGACAATCGTAAGACAAAGATTAAATTAGAATTTATATAAGACTGGATTACTAGAAATTTTTACGAATAGTAGCAAAAAAAAAATCAATCAAAGCCGAGATCAAAACCTAATAAAACTATCAATTATTAATCCAGTAGAAATTTTCTTTAACCAAAAGATTTCTCACATGATTTTCTACATGTTATATAATTAAAAAATTTTCATAAAAATTGGCTAATAAATAGATTTTTACAGGTATTAAAATTTCAGAACTTCAGAGGCTTTCAAGCCCAAACAACAGTTTGTTCAAATAATGATGAATTCCTCTAAAGATTTTCAATTTATTGTTTTTAGATCAGAAACTCAAAAAGTGGTTTACTCATATATAAGTAAATCTAATATATTTATAATTTTACAAAAATCAGATTTGGAAATTTTATATTCTGAGCAATAGCGAGAAATGTATTGATTTTACAAACCTGTATGTTTTTTTTCTTTTTTTTTTTTTTTTATATATGTATGGAAACACTTTTTCTAGTAGAGATACTACACCAAATTCTCAATAATTTTTCTAAGCGTGAGCCTAGACTACTCAAAAATTAACAAAAAATGGTAAAAAATTACAACCCGAATTTTTGTAAATTTGATTTTTTATTTATAACATAACTTTCAAAATAATGGAGCTAGAAAATTGAAAATTTCACAAATTACTAAAAAATAGTCACGCGCACCCCTCATAAAATTTTCAAAGATATTTAACCAATTTTGAGGTAAGTATGGCAATTTGAACATTTCGGAAATTTTTCGTTTTTTGTTAGTTTTTAATTCATAAAATTTTAATGTATGGATATTAAGAGCTGAATATTTAATTCAAACATATTTATAAGTATTTTCGACGGTACTGAAAAAATCTCGAAAATCGTTAGTCAAGTTTTTGTTCTATAACCGTTTAAAGTTAATATTTTGATAGAAATCAATTTTATTTTAAACTACACACTTCAACGCATAAAAGAAATGATTGGTTCAACGGATGTTTATAAAACTTGATTCATAGATGAAGAATTACATTGCAAATATTTAAAATTAAAATATTTTGCTGTATGAAAACATTTTATGAACGAATAATTAAAAATTTTACAAGGTTTTTATGGGAAAAAAAACGGAAAAATTACTATAAATTTAATATTAAATACTACAAATAAAAATAATCATGGAATACTTTGTTACTAATTAATAATATTAGACTATTACTGGACATTTGAAAAAATGTAGTGAATTTTATTCGATGTACCTATTATTGGAAAAAAATTTAATGTTTTAAATAGCTTAAAACCCAGAGATTCCCATTAAAAGACCAAAATTCCAATTACACTAATTATTGAGAGGTTGACCATTTATTCATTTATAAAAATAAATTTTTATTGCATTTTTCATTTTTATTAAGACATTTATCACCTCATACATACGCGCGCTCGCACGCCGCACACACACACGCACGCACACAAATATTGAATACCCAACATTATTAAATATGATTCTGTTAAGTATATAACCTAACCAATTATATTCCGCTATTTAAATTTATGCAGTGATATGTTTGAAGAAATTGACACTAAACAAAATTCTGATTGATTTTCATTCAAAGTTAACTGTTGATTAACAAATGTGTGTTTGGAAGCGGAGTTTTCGAATATTTTTTGTGCGAAAACGACTTAACGTGTGCTGATCATATTGGATTTTTTATCCACAACAACTACTACATGACAATAGGTACCGACAAAAAACCGAATTATTATCTTACAATTTGAAAACCTCACCTTATTAATTTTACGGTTTTAATCCAATTTTTAAGTGGAGGTTATTTTGAACATGGAACTCTCGTTATTGTAAAGTAAAAAACACAAATTATGAAATTTAGGTATAAAATGAACATAATTTTAAATCACGTTGACTATTGGCAAATGTAAAATCCGAACTACGTGTGTTACGTAATTTTGATGATAATGTTACGAAAACGGGGTTATTAAAGTGGATTAGATAAAAATATACGAGAGGAAATACGTTGTCTATGCTTTTGAGTGTGTGACGGTTGCGTATGGGCAATTTTGGTCATTATGTGTGCGATAATTGAGTGCGTTAATAAATATAGAATTACAGTAATAATAAAGTGATTAGCATTTATCGGTTTATTATATTTCTATTAATCTAATATGTATTGTCTTATGACAAACAATGACAAACTATTTAAAACGATAAATTAAGTACTGTCTTTTTTCTAATTTCTCATACAATTAATTTAATGAGTCACGAGCAACATACCAAATATGAATCCCCGCGAAGATCTCAAACAGAACAGAAAATGAAATCACTCAATTAAGCAAACGAGATCATATAATTATTTATCCGAAGCCAACGGCAAATTCAGGAAGTTGTTACTTGGAGAGGGTAGGCCGGGTAGGGTGTCACGACATTTTCCCGCGGACATTTCCCCTTATGACTTTTCGCTGTGGATACCTGTATTTCTCCGTTAAGACATATTCTGCCGACCCTTCCCCGCTGACATTTCCTCGTATATTACTATTTAATACATTATTATTAATACCAGTGTTAATTATATTTACGCACTAAAAATACGTTTCCATTCTGCATCAGACTCATGTACCTCATATGTCAATATTTTTTTATTCTGAGTCCATTCCGTGTCTTTTCCGTTTACCTCATCCATCATCTCGTCATATCGTGATATTAATATTATCATTGTAAGATGGTGACATACCCATAGATCATAACATTGCTAAGGTAAACCATTACTAGGGCAAGTTTTCCAATGTCTTTATTTTAAATCGTCATCAATATCTATAATTTATAATATCATCCGATTATCATCAAGGGCACTGTGTCGTGTTATTTCTTGCATACCTAAAGGTCAAAATGTTTTTCTATTTTACTGTTTTTATACTTTTTCAATCTTACACATTATATTTTTCCAATACTGTACTTTTATTGACATTGGAAAGAACCAGAGAAAAAGGTTTATTAGTTGACATAGATGACTTGTTTTTGCAAGAAAAAGAAATTGGAGCAAAAATATTGTAGAAATGTTTTGAGTTGTGGAATAAAAACTTAAAATTCTGCATAAGATGACAAAATTGTACATACTATCCAGCCCTATAGGCTTGGTAAAATGTGAAGAAAAAGTACGTCCTCGTGGGAAAATGTCGGTGACGGAGAAATATCGCGCGAGAAAAAGACGTGTGGCGATAAGTCTCAGCGGGGAAAAGTGGCACGAGGAAATGTCGTAGAATCAGCGGGGGCACATTATTCATATTTTCAATAAATTAATTATAAATTATACATCAAATGAATATTAAAAAGAAAACCGGACATACTTCGCACGATGGGTGTACTTCACACGACGGGTGGTATTCTCTTGATGGACGTATTAAATTTTAAAGAAACGATAAATCATTTCTTCAGTAAAACGATTCTGAACGAAGGAAATTAATAATAAAAAAAAAAAAAATTTCAAGAAATGTCCAAAATTTTTTTTCACATTTTCAACATTTTCTTGCGCCAAAATCTTTTTTATAAGATTTTCTATCCATGTTTAAATTTTTATAAAATTCGGATCAAAAAATGGTTTCCGAGTCGTTTTTGTCAAATTTTGGGTAGTTTTTTCCAAAAAAAAAAATTGAAGAATTGAGAAATTCAAAAAATGACCTGTCTAAATCTAGAGGCAAATCCGGTTTCAAAAAGTTATTGATCGAAACTTTTGGACAAGTATTTCTATACGAAAAGTTGTACACAGAAAAAAATAAAAAAGAAAAAAAGAAAAAGAAAAAAAATAAAAAAATAAAAAAAATAAAAAATAAACATCATTGTAAAAACACTAGCTTCTTCACTTCATTCAGAATCTAATATAAATAAAAAATCTATCTGAATAGGTACCTTATAATATTATATTTACAAAAAAATTTCGTGGAAAAAGACCAAAATACGATTCCCGCTTTACGCTTAAGTTAGATGACTAATTTGCCATTACCGAAAAAACCTGTCATAACGACCCCAAGTGACAAAGTGATAAAAATACAAGTTTTTTTATCTAAATAAAAAAAAAAAATTGTATTTTTACAAAATTATTCGATTCACTAGTATTAATACTACTAGATTATTATTGATTCAATGCAAAAACTATATTTGTATTAAGAAGGAGAATTTAATTCAAATAAAGTTTTATTAATTTTAAATGGGTATATATTATAATAAATTAGTTTATATTTTATTATTTTACTTCAATCTTAGAGCCGGATTAACCATAAGGCAAAGCAGGCACGTAGCCAGGAATTTACAACTAGGGTGTCCAAACTTTAATCAAAATCAAATTAGGATGGCAAATGTTAACGCCTTAACTTCATCCCGTGATGAAAAAAAAACACAGGACAACCGCATTATTATTATGTTTAAAATTTTAAAATAACAAGTAAGTCTTATTTCAAACACTTAAAACGTTCATAATTTCATAGCACTATTATTATCAAAGTTTACTCCAATTTAACCTATGGCTTCTGTACTAAATTTTTATTTTAATATTTTAATTATTACTCCTATCATCAGTAATTTCCATTCCTCACTGGAATAGGGCACATGATGAACAGAAAAAGATATCAAAATATCAATGTAACAATGTAGGTACCTAATATAATTGTAATAATCTTTATATTATAATATGCTAAATTAAAAAATATATATATTAAATCAGAATTATTTGAAGTTCAACTTCCTCACAATGATTTTTGTTCAACTTGAGATTTAATGAACGTTTAATTTACAAAATTAACAAAATAGTTGGGATAGCCCGGTCACCTCTGGCCAGCCTTTAGCTACTTACCTGAGGCAAAGTAGATAAGTGCCTACAGGCACCTCAGTTTGAAAGTCGCCAAAAAATGTAATATTACATTATTTAGTTGAAATATTTTTTAAATATTTTTCCGAATAAAAAAATATTCTTGATGAAAATAAATTAATTATAATATTTTAATGATATTATTAATAATTTATTATCAACGAATACCAACAAAGTATGCAATGTGTAGGTTGTAGGTACCTACATTGGCGCAACTTGGTAAACATTTTTGAGAAGGCTAAAATTTTTATTTGATTGACTTAGCCCCCCAAAAAGGCATTAACCTTATATTTTTCACAATAATTCTGAAATTCTGGGGGGCTATGAGTATTTTTGAGGGGTCTTATGTCCTCATGCCCCCTAACCTCACCTATTTATTTTCAACTCATAGTAGCACTATGATAGATCACAAACTTTTGCTGTAGCCAGGATTTACCAATTTTAGATGTAAGTGGAGCGAAGAAGCTTATGATTTTACAATGATGTTTATTTAACTTTTCTCTTTCTAGAAAAACTTTTTCGTATAAAAATACTTCTCCAAAAGTTTCGATCAGTAACTTCATTGATCCGAAATAATACCACATGGTACATCAAAAAGGTAATTTTTCGAGTTTCTCAATACTTTTTCCAAAAACCAGGAAAATCTGTTGAAAAATTTTTTAAAATAAGTAATATATGGTATTATCGGAATGTTTATAAAATTGAAATTCTTTTTTTAGCATAATTTCAAAAGTAATGAAGCTAGAAACTTGACTTTCACAAACTACTAAAAATGGTCAAGCGGATACTTCATAAAAAATTCAAAAACATATAATCAATTTTGAGTTAAGTATAGAATTTTTAAAATATTTAAAATTTCTCATATTTGTAAGTTTCTGTCTCATAAAATTTTTAATTCTTGATATTAGAACTTGAAAATTTAATATAACTCTACTCACGTATATGCCTAATTGACTTAAAAGAAATCTTGAAAATCTTAAGTCAACTTTGTTCTCTATAACCGTTTGAAATTAGAATTTTTACGAAGTTCATTAGTGTTACCTAAAATTACCAACTTTAACGTAGGTTCATTAAAAATTAAATTTTAAAGAAACGATAAATCATTTCTTCAGTAAAACGATTCTGAACGAAGGAAGTTAATAATATAAGAAAAAAAAATATCAGACCCGAAATTATATGCACTAAAACGTACGAAATATGCTTGCATTTATTCAATTAATGTATCATTAAAATATACACTAAAAATGTATTGACATGAAACAAAATATGATATTAAGTGAATAAAACAATAAAATTAAAAAGTATACTCTATACAACTACAGATTTCTACGTAAGATGTAGATTTACTAGGGGAGGCGATGTGCCTCCTACGAATTTTAAAAAAGTAAAAAGAAAAGTATAAAGTCGATGTTTATTTAATGTATTTTTGTCTATTCGCCCCTTCCCACACAGGTTCTGCCCCTCAAATTAATAACACAAAAAATAAACATCATTGTAAAAAGGAAGGAAGTTAATAATATAAATATAAAATAGTAGGTTAGATACTGTTATTTAATAGTGTAAACATATACATATACAATATACATGTATACCATATACATATAATAGTGTATACATATACATGGCGGTCCGTGTAATATGTGACAACAGGACCAGTTCCCCAGCCCCCCTAAATTGGAATTTCAAATTTTCGTTTATTACTTATGTTTGTAAGTCGTTTGTAAAGGTTTGTAAAGATATTTATTTCGTTTGTAAAGAATTCGTTTTTTCACAAAACGAAAATTACCGACGGGGGGCTGGAGAAATGCCCCGAATTTTCGAATTTGGAATTTTCGCTTATTCCATTCGACTGTAATTCGTTTGTAAAGTAGTATTATATAAGTAATTATCATTTGATTTTAAACTGATTTTTATCAGTTTTTTTAAATTATTATTAAAATCGTAGTTAGTTTTGATTAAATTTTTATTTACTGATCAGTATTCAGCATGGTTAAAGCCTACTATAACATTATTAATATATACATGTAATTAATATTATAAAAGTTGTACTTAATTATAAAAGAATAAATATTTATAACCTTTTTAATAAATTTGTTGTTATATAATTTGTCCACAAAATTGTGTGATAGTTTATCTCGAACAAGTAATACTGATTTATGAATCAAGTTTTGAAAATTTAATGTAATATCATTACCTCAACATTACAAACCATTATCAGTTGTACAAACAAAGATAAGATTAATAATATTGGAAGTA
>JAIPRM010001671.1:0-35887 GCA_025469315.1 Stegophylla sp. TES_Ste_2020
GACTAACGATTTTTGAGATTTTTTCACATCAATTAGACACATATGTCAGTGAGATTATATTAAATTTTCAAGTCTTAATATCAAAAATCAAAAATTTTATTACATAAAAACTAACAAAAAATGAGATTTTCAAAATGCCGTACTTAACTCAAAATTGATCAAATCATTTTGATATTTTTAGAAAATGTTCTTTTCACTGTTTTTAGTAGTTGGTGAAAGTTTCAAGTTTCTAACTCCATTATTGTAGAAGTTATGGTAAAAATAAATTTTCAATTTTACGAAAATTCTGTTAACTGCATATTTTGCCGTTTTTCGTTAATTTTTCGACAGTTTTTCACCGCTCTTGGAAAAAGTATTGAGAATTTGGAAAAATGACCTCTCTAAAGTACCATCTGGGTGTGATTCCGGTTCTATAAAGATACTGATCGAAACTTTCGGACAAGTATTTCTATACGAAAAAGTGTTCACAGAAAGAGAAAAAAAAAAAGAAAAAATAAACATCATTATAAAATCATAAGCTTCTTCACTTCGTTCAGAATCTAAAAATACATTTGTCCTTAACATCCTATCTCTAATTATTATACACGTCGCACGCAATTGCTGCAGCTACCGGCACTGCTGTTGCCAAGTGACTCGCAGTGATCATTGTAGCAGCAATATTATAATAAAATACGTCGTACGTTCTCGTTTGGTGTACCTTTACGCACGTCCTGGCTGTCCGCTCGCTTACAGTGACCCAACACTGATGTATTTCGATCCGCGCGGACGAATACGTTGTTTGACGCAACAGCTTAGGCTGCCGTTCAACGCATTTTTATTACACGTACATTTAAGTGGTTTATAAATTGATATTTTACGGACGTTATTTTCGTCTTACACACTCGCGTACATAAAATATCATTATAACGCTAGGTAAGTTGGTATATTATAATGGCATATGAACTAATCCACGGCAGTATTCTCGTTACGCGTGTTACTGCACCCTATTATTATTATTATTATTATTATTAGCGATATCATTATTATTATTATTTTATATCGCGTGTACCACATTTAACGGTGGTGGCGCGGTCGCTGTTTGTAGTACGACACGGTTTTCGAATGATCGACCAACGAATATAATATTCTTATATATTATGACTAGGGCTAGGGACTTATAGCTCTAAAAAATCTTAAAATAAGCATGTATTTATGCTCTAATAATGTACCAAACATGCTATAAAATTTACAAAATATGCAAAAATGCTAAAATAATTTCTTATAAAACATTAATTTTACTGTAAAAACTCAAAATATTTAAAAAATGTATTGTATTATAATGCCTATATTGTAATAAGTATTATCACTTCTTTTTTTTTTTTAATCTTTATTCTTTTTAAGCTTACATTTAAAAAAATCAAACATCAAATAACAAACATTTAATTTCTACAGTTATTCAGGGAAAATTTTCCAATATCAAGAAAACTCAAATTAAATATTGAAAAATATGAGAAATATGCATTTAAAATTTAAATATAACCGAAATATGTATTTATATCAAAAAAAGAGCTAAATATGCAAAATATGCTAATTAAAGAGAACTATATACAACTGCTGGTGTTATGAAACGCATTTTTTTATAACTTAGCTATGTTTTGAACCGTTTTTAAAAAACATGCTAACTCCTATAAGCTCCTAGCCCTAATTATGACCGACACTTGAATATACATAAACGCAATTTACACTTTACAACGTTCGTTCGAATGTATGGTACGTATTTGGTGTACGAGTTACTTATACGAAATTATTGTATTTTGACGACCAATAGCGTGGAGCAAAATAAAACAGATATCATTTATTAAGATTTTTTTTTTTGTTTTTTTTTTTTTTTTTGGAGGGGATTGTTTTCTAGAAGAGCGTATTTTTTAGATTCTGAACGAAGAAAAGAAGCTAGTGTTTTTACAATGATGTTTATTTATTTTTTTTATTTTTATTTATTTTTTTTCTGTAAACACTTTTTTGTAAGGAAATACTTGTTCAAAAAATTCGATCAGCAACTTTTTGAAATCGTATTTGCCTCTAGATTGTACTTTAAAGAGATCATTTTTTCAATTTCTCAATTCTTCAAATTTTTTTTTGGAAAAAACTACCCAACATTTTACAAACACGATTCGGAAACCATCATTTTTTGATCCGAACTATACAAAAATTTAAATATAGATAGACAATAATATGAGAAATATTTCGGCGCAAGAAAATTGTGAAAATTCGAAAAAAAAATTTTGGACATTTTTCTAATATTTTTTTTCTCATTTATTTTTTATATTATTAACTTCCTTCGTTCAGTATCATTTTATTGAAGAAATGATTTATCGTTTATTTAAAATTCAATACACCCGTCAAGAAAATCCCATCCGTTGTGCGAAGAACACTCATTGTCCGAAGTATGTCCGGCTTTTTTTTTTTCAATTTGAAAATCAGTAGCGTGAACAGGATTTCCCTTGGGATGGAGGCCAATAAAAAATAATAGATTGAACAGTATAATTGAATAACCAATATTTCAAAAAAAAAATTATGAAAAACTTAATATTTTATTGTAAATTTTCTATTTTCTCAAATATCGTTTTATTCGTCCATGGTATTTCCTGTAGGGGTGAATGATGAAAAATTACTTCAGGTCATAAGGCACAATGTTGACTTCGTGTTAAAAGCATGTAGCTCCCTCCACCATCTACATACATAATTGAGTGAGTTTTAACTTTTATGAAGTATCCAGTTGTAAAACAGTAAGTTTCCAATATTTTCAAAATGACAAAATAATGTAAAACTTTTCATATTTTTAGGAAAACGACGGGAAAGTAAATTGCAATAAAGACTAAAAGTTACTATAAATTACGATCCAAATGACATATTTTATGATCTACAGAAGGACAATATACGAATTTTTCTATTTTAAAAATACCACCTTGTGTAAACCATTGTTGAAAATTACTCCTTTTATAGTCTCCCGATGTTTGTTTATTCACAACATTTGGGGAAGTTGTATGTAATGAAGCAAATGTTACCAATTACCTTATAGTGTAGTACTTGTTTATATTAATACTCATTTTAATATTATATTATTTACAATTGACCTAATGATTATTTCAACGTGTTATTCTTATTTAATTTCTTATTATACAAATACATTAACGATTGTTTTTAATTTTAATGACATTAAAACATAAATATTTATTATAATATGTAAGTTATTGCGTTTATATAGATAATTATCGGCTGAGGTCATTTTACTTAAAAACTTTCCATTTCAGAAATGGCAAAAAATTTATTTCAGAAATGCAGATGATGAATCATTGAAATATAAAGTAAATGAAATTATTATTTTGAATTTTATTTTAAGAGTGAAATTCATAATGTGAAATGAGTGGTCTTGACGGTCACGTCAATACTTCGAAAACTATTTCTCACTGAATATCTTTCATTAATGTTAATAAACTTTTATTAAAATAAGTACAGTTGAAAATATTTTACAACCGTAACCAAATAATTACAGAATTAAGCTAGTGCTTATAGCTTGTGGGTTTGTAGTTATGCAAAAAAATTATAAAATAAAAATACTTTAACTTATATGCATAATCATCTTTTTCAAATTATTTAATCAATTTCATCACATTATCGATTAGGCATAGACCATAGACTTATACAGAAGGGAGTGCCGCAATAAATCTTGTTTTAGTTTTTAAAGTGTGCCAATTCGATTTATAATATGCATTTTATATTAACATTTATTAAGTATTGATTTCTTATCATGTATTTTGATTATTTTGATTTCATTCCTAACTATTAAAACCTGTACCTACGTCGCGTTTGACTTGGTTTGTATTTTTACATAATCCATCTTCTCAATTATATCATCATATAGATTTGTACACCTTGATTAGTCACAAAAACGTGAAACATTATCCTGGTTTAAAAACAATGGGTCTCTCTTTTATTTCTTTTGTTCTGATGTTTTTGAAGGTTTATCAAGTATAATTTTCTGACTGTATATTTCACATTATAAACGGCACACCCACGACACGTTATTATTATGAGCATGGCGCCGTTGTCGTATGCCTAGTACAATTATTTAAAATGCAATACTTACTCAATACCTGCAATGATGTGAGGTCATGAAATTGCTCCAGGGAGTAAATTAAATTTGCGATTCTCATGAGTAAAGGCATGAGAATGTTGTACAATAGAAATAGATAAGAAGCGAAATTAATATTACTATAACATTACTCACCTAGTTGCGAATTATTGCAATATTACAATACGAATTAAATCTTATCACATTATGTTGTACATATTTTTTTACAACCTAAAATTCTACAAGTTTAATTGTTATAGGTAGGTAAATGTGTTATAATTATTATAAGCATAAAATGTAGATAACAATAAATTAATTTCGACGTTACATTTAATGTTTTACGTATACGTAGTCTTATAATTATTACATTTTAATGTGTCGTATACTCGGATATTATAGCAATAAATGTATACACGTATTAAATTATTATAATATACAACTAGATATAAAACGTATGCTTTAAATATTCATATCTAAACTGTTATTTATGAATAAAATTATAGAATTATGAATTCCAATAAACGTGTTATTGTGGAATTCACGGGTGCACAGTTAGCCATATCTTTATGTCGTGTCACGTATAAGTATCCTACGTGCTGCAATAATATATATTCTATTGATTAAAAGTGATTTTTTTTTCTTCGCTATAATATTGTCTCCTTAAAGAATATTATTGCCAATACGTTTTTATGAAATGACACTACCATTCTAGTATTGAATATTAGAACCAGCCTTGAAAAACTTCCGTGATAGACGACGATAGTATTCATATAATCGTACGACATGAAAATACATGTAGAAATTATTAAATAACCACATCACGTATAGAAATCTTAAGTATGGAAAAAACAAAAGCATGTTCGAACAGAGAAAGTTTGCTGATACTTTTTGGTGTTTTCCTTTATTTTACAACTCAAGAATTCAACAACAAAAATAAACCACAAAATCGTAATTAATAATTGGCCGATAAATGCAATGAAAACATTTATTTTACACTTAGTAATTGGTGATAATAATAATAAATATAAGTATATTCTACAAACAATGATAAAATAAAGTCAGGGACTCTCTACCTATTGAGGTCCATTCCCCCTTTTATACCCTATTCACTATTGTATGAAGTCAGCCCCCCACCACCACTCTAAGATTGAATTATATTTAATATACAATATACATGTATTATATACTTATACTATACAAATACAACATAACATTAATTATTAATGTTTTTAACGAAGAAAAAACTTAATTTCTACGGTTGTGACAGTCATCAGTAACGATTCGTATTCGTTACTTTTTGCTATGTTTATAAAAGAAGTCATTTATACTTATATTAATGTGTTTTAAATTTAGCTTTAAGAATACAGTATAATTTTAATTGTTATTTCTTGAATTTGTTTTTAATGTTCTAAATTATTATTATTATTATAGGATTATGGAAACGAATAGGCACTAATGGACTATACTCGAGTATAATTATTTAGTTATAAGCAGTATTTCAGTGTAATTTAAAATTAGGTCTATACCTACCTATTATAATACCTATTAATAATAATATTATATAGATTTTTTACTTTGCTAAGTTCATTTTTTACAGATTTCATTGATAGCTAAATATTATATGCAAATCAAAATTATTAACTAAGATTATTAGTGCATGATTATTATGCGTGATAGTGCATAGTTACTAAATCGAAATTATTATATGGACACCAATATTGTTTCGTAAAACTAAAATAGTAAACATAATGCTACTGGATAGTTCGCAAAAAGTACCTACTCAAGGACATGGACGCTATTAAGAGGGACTTGGGAGAATATTTTTAAAATTTCATAAAGTTAATGCCGTTTAAGAGGACTTAATCAATCAAATAGACATGTTAGCTCCCCAATTTTTTTTATCATAATTGCGTCCACGCTCTAGAAGCCAAAAAAGTATTTGACAAGGAGCTTCAGTTGTAACTTCCAAGATGACATATCTCACAAAATTTTGAAATTGTACTATAGGGGGGATACATTCAAATATCTTAAAAACATAGACAATTGAACAAATTCTTGTGAAAGTAAATTTTAACTTAATAGTTGGTACAATGTATTATATTGTAATAACTATTAATGTACTTATTTGTATCTCTGTATTTATCAATTTAAGATATCAATAGTTAAGAATATCTTAATAAATGGATAAAATATTAATTAAAAATAAAATTGTAAAAAATAGAATAGGCGTTACTGAGATATTAATATGACATGTTAAGTTCAATTGAACTTCATAAAAGCTTTATAAATATAGATAAACAGGAAGTTTAATAGGATAAATAATAAATAAAAACTATTATTACAAATTATAATTAAAGGTTTCATATAAGGTATAAGGTTTTCACCTTTTTTGAATTGATTATTTTAATCCCTTTAAAATAAAATTTGTTAAAAAAAATGTTTCCCAAAAACTTAATTGACTTTGATCGCATGATAAAATTAATAATCTATAATAGTATTAATATAGATTTCCCTCCAAGCAAGGTCGAGGAAATTATAACTAGTTATTACTAGTATTGTCCTTTTAACGTTTATAATGGTCTAATAAAGTTATTATTATAATTCGTATGAAAATTTGATTTCTCTAAATATATACACAATTTAGTAGGTATTTCAGTTTTTAATATTTGTTAAATATTAATGAAACAGAACACTTGATAAACACACATACATTTTTATGTACCCGACACGAGTATTTTGAGAGCTAACTATGCTATGTTTTCCTTTTAAAAGTACTAATCGTATTTCAAACACTACATCATCCAATAGTTTTTATTTAAGTACAACAATAGTTGAACTCAAGGGTAAAGGGCGTTGCATGATCTGTTTGTACCATACTTTTTTTTTTTTTTTCAAAGAAAAACGTCATAAACGCCTTAAGATACAATATTATTGTAACTCAGGAAGATTGTCTATAGTATTTCAAGGTTAAAATACATTTAATCAAAAATAGCCCTCAATATGTATGCAATTGTATAGTTAATTATTTCCCCTATACATAATGTATACCTTATGTGCACATGTTATGTAAGTAATATTATTTTTAAACGACTATGTAATAATAATTTATTGTATATTGTAAACAATATTTATTACATTTACTAACAAATCATGCAAGTTAAATAAATGAAATTTCTAGAAAAATTAAAAATTAAAAAACACATGAGATATTTGTGGTGGCCGGTGGGTATAAAGCACTTTGGTAGAATATTTTAGATTCTTTGCTTCACTCAGAATCTAATGTTTTTACAATGATGTTTATTATTTTTTATTTTTTTAAAACTTTTGGACCATTTTTCTACCAGAAAATGTGGTGTTGGACATTAAAAAAGAAAATACACGTTATCATACCAATACATTACTTGCTTCGCTCATAACCTAAAATTTCAATTACTAAATACATTTTTAAAGCACATATTTAATGATATTTATTTACTAAATATAAAGTTTCTATTTTGTTCGCTTTTTACTACAGATTAGATGAAAAACTAAACTTTTCAATGTAGCCAATAACTTTTATACCAATTTGATATTTTAATTTTAAATAAATTTATAGCATTACAGAATACAGCTAAATATATTTTTACTTCGTCATAAAAAATATCATATTTCAGATGTTTATAATACCACATAATACATTTAATATAAACGTACCTATAACGAATCATAAATTAAACAAGTAAATAAATTGTATCAATAATATTTTTACTCTCAAAATAACTATTACGTCATCCTAAATAGTTATGAAGGGCCACCGACAAATTTTAAAGACATATATGTCGTAAACATGATACATGAATATTCACCATGATCTACAAAGGTGTTCAATATCGTTGAATTAAATTTATTTTCATAAAATACCTATAAATTAAAATTTTTTCTTGTAAATTTTATGTGTAATGGGTATTTATTTGTTTCAAGAAAAAAATCAGGTCACATTAAACCTCTGAACTTACGAATGCCATTTTAACTGTCAGAATGGGTTTAGAAATATTTACAAGCTTTCAGTGGTGCATTCAGGATTTTACAACTGTAAGCCAGCCTAGCACACGAAAGGTCACCAATGTAAAAAAACAAATATAAAATCAAAAATCGATTGCTATTCGCTCAACAGTTATTTAATTTACTTCATATTGACACACCAACACACACAATGTACATGTAAGTCACGGAAAAAAATTAAATACCTTAAACAGAATTAAAAAAAATAAAATCTGTTTTACAATGGTATTTATATTTTTATTATTGTTATTATTTGTATGTACAGTGTACACTGTACACGTCTTCATATATGTAGATATAATATGACCAAAAATTTCGACTAGCTACTTTTTAAATCAGAAATTTTTTCTCTAGTTGATACTTTTGAGACGTAATTTTTTTGAAATCCTTATAAGTTTTTTCAAAATTTAAGAAAAACTACCTAAATTTTAATTAAAACGCGTTTAAGAATTAAATTTTTTTATTGTAATATTTACGATAGTAAGAAAATTAGTTTGGTGATAGAAAAATTATAATACACGAAATTTTTGTTTCGTGATTCTTTTTTCTAATACTTACTTTTGTCATAAAATTTATTTTTCTCCTGTTCTCAGTTAATACTTAATAGTGAGATATAAAACTGACTGAGTAAAAAATGCATTTTTTTTTTTGTAATAACAGTAAATTTTATATTTTTTAAGTAAAATAATTATCTTATGACTTTTATATAAGCTGAAGCTTAGCTTAGAATTGTTTTGATGAAGAAAGAATATATATGTATACCAAGTCCTACTCGAGGAATAAAGAATGCCCATGGAGTGAGGTATTACCTGATCATTAAAAAAATGAAAATAGCAAATTGACACCCATGATCCATGAAGATATACGCATACATTTAAACCTAATTCTACCCCTATACTCTCACATTTCATAAAAATATAATTTTTTCTTACATGTTCTTTCCATAATTTCACTAGTACGGTAACGTAAACCACATAGCACAGCATCACAAGCAATATATTATAATGCAGAGGTTCTCAAATTGTGAGGCGCGACTCTCCGGTTGGCCGTTAAAGCTTTATAGAGGGGGCGCAAAAAAGTAGGAATTTCTACTCGTTTCACTAAACTTTGTGATGAAAGAAAACAAGCCCGCCCATCACATTAAAAATGACCCGTTAATTAAATCATTTTATTTTAAAATATTTATTGTGTCTGCATTTGTTGTTTGTTTAAAACTTTTTGGTACCTACTCTAAACATGACTATTAAAATTATTTTTATGAGGAGGCCCATGCCTGGGGTTGATAAAAGTGGAAGGGGCCTGGTCTGAAAAGTTTGAGAACCTCTGTTATAATGATATTACGCACCAATATATTGTAGCATTAAAGTATAAAATTTCTTAAATATTTCTGTTTACTTAAAATTCTCTCTTCAATAATTTTTAAATATTTTGATTATTGCAAGAATTTAAGTACTATTCGTTCTCTGGGATCTTACAAAATTCGGTGAAATAGGAATTACTAAATTTTTTTAAATGATATTTTTAATTGTATAATAAGTCTTTATTAAATCAAATAAGGCAGACATAAGTCACAAAAAACAAACTAAAAAAAAAAAAAAAAAAAAAAACAGAAAACCTGTTATAAAACAGAAAACAGAGATATTGAGTAAAATATTCGCTGTGCTCCTATAGTTCAAGAGTATTTTAATCTAAAGAGTAAGAAAAAAAATCGTGTAACTTACCACTTTTCTTGAAAGTATGTACATTGCCCTTGTAAATTTAATGATTTTCCAGTGGCATTTATAAACAGGTTGGTTACCTATTTCATTTTCTGGAAAAAACGCTGATATAATTTATATTAGTATTACTTATGATGTTTCGATAAACATGACCATGAATTATTCTCAATACAACCACATGGTTTAATAACATTAGTGGGTTATATGCAAGTTACATAACACGTATACATACAAGACGTGGCCTAAGTCGTATTACAAAATTCAAATTAAGTTCAATCTGAATCATTTTATTATTATTTTTTTGGCGTTGTCAGGGTTTCCTTGAAGAATACGTCATATTTTCCTTTCTCTCTACATTTCCATAAACTAATTTACACTAACCACTTTTCCTCGTAATTTTGTTCCTTGGTGTTTTTTTTTTTTTTAATAATACCCTTACGCACCTTGTATGGATGATTTAAATATCCATAACAAAAATGAATTATTTAGCCCTGGAAAAATTTAAATACTAAACATTTTTTAGAAAACAGACTCGATAAAAACAGAAAAAAAAAGCCGTGTGTATTTCGCATCACGGATATTTTTCGCTTCTCGTGTCAGATGCTCCAGATGAGTGTGTAGAAAGAAACAATAAATAATTTCTGGACGAAAGAAGTTAACAATATAAAGAACAACATATTTTTCTTTTTCAACACATACACCAATAGTATCTTACCTCAAGAACGAAGTATATCCGTGGTATGAAGTATGTCCAGCTTTCTTGCCTATGCTTTAATTTAAAAAAAGTAGCATAACTTTTTATTATTTAATTTAATATACAGGAAAAAAATTTAATCAGAAAAAAAAGTGTTCGAAAATTTCCAAAATTTTTTTTTCAAATTTTCAACATTTTCTCAAACTGAAATGTTTCTCATATTATTGTCTATTTATTTAAATTTTCATAAAGATTGGATCAAAAAATTATGGTTTCCGAGTCTTTTTTGTCAAACTTTCTGTAATTTAAGATACTGAAAGAAAAAAAAATGAATAACTGAGAAATATAAAAAATGACTTCTTTAAAGTACCAACTAGAGGCAAATCCGGTTTCAAAAAGTTTCCGAACGAGATTTTTGGACTAGTATTTCCATATGAAAAAATGTTTACAAAAAAAAAAAAAATAATAATAAACATCATTCTAAGCTTCTTCTTCACTTCATTTAGAATCTAATACTGGTTTTAATATATTTTGATATAATGATTTTAATGTAAAGTACCAAATTTTTTTGATATACTCAGTATGTTTATGCTATATTATACTAATGTTCTTGTAAAAAATTCCGAGAGCTATTACTAAATCGAGAAACTACTTTTTGAGATTTTTTCAGATTTATTATCTTTATTATTTATTATTTATTATTTATTTATTTATTATTATTATATTTATTATTTATTGTTAGTGTTATGTTGAGATGCATGAAATCATGTTAAACTGTTAAACTGTTTAAAAATTTAAAATGTTATGAAATAAAAACTTAAAAAAAAAAAAAACGAGAAATTTCCAATATTTTTAAAATTCTATCTTAGCTCAAAATTGCTTGATTATTTATTTATTTTAAGTAATTGGTGAAAGTTTCTAATTTCTAGCTCTTTTGTTTTTGAGATAATGTTGAAAGTTTCAATGATATAAAAATTCAAGTTATGACATATTTTACCGCTTTTTGTCAATTATTGGTAGTTTTTCTTTATGCCTAGAGAAAGAATTTTGGGTGTAATTTCTGATCTAAAAAGTTACTGTATGAAATTTAAGTATTTTCATACGAAAACGAATTTTCAGAAGGAGAAAAAAAATAAACATCATTGTAAATTTACTGGCTTCTTCACTCCATTTATTACCTAAAAAAAACATAATTATTAAATCATTAGCTTCTTTGTTTCACTCAAAATCTAAAATTTTAATGTAAAATAACTCAGTTATTTCTCTTTTTGTATTATTAAATCCTGACTTAGTTAAGTTGTAAAATTTGTAAAAGTTGCTAATTTTCTGTAAAAGAAGTAAGAACTGTATATGCACATTCCATCAAAATATAGTCGTGAAAATGATCGTCTTCCTGAAGCCTGATTACGGATTTGAAAAT
Organism: Stegophylla sp. TES_Ste_2020; assembly: GCA_025469315.1. Classification (NCBI taxonomy): domain Eukaryota; kingdom Metazoa; phylum Arthropoda; class Insecta; order Hemiptera; family Aphididae; genus Stegophylla; species Stegophylla sp. TES_Ste_2020. The sequence continues at coordinate 11,985 of JAIPRM010001671.1, forward strand.
TCACAGTATTTATCCAGTGTACCAATTAACCTATTGACCGACATAATTAATATCCGATCGTGCCCAATTCTAGTTTTTCTTTATAAAGACCGAATTTTTTATATACTTTTTCATAAATTGCTGTCAAATATATAATCAATTTATATTCCTGTTTTTGATAATATTCCTCATAAAACTTTAATGAGAAACTAATATGATAATTTGTTGTAGTTAATTGTTTTTCTTCGGTGTTTCACAATATTATTGAGAGTTCAATGCATTTAATTTGTGTTCCATATGATTGCTTTATGGATAAGTTTGAACACAACGCTCCAATTCACTTGTAACACGATATAATAAATTGAGAGGTTTCTTTTATACGAGTAATGTATATTATTTATTTGCACTAAGAATTAAAAATATAACACTCTCTATTTAAGAATTTTTCACCAAACTAAACATGATTATTGTAGTTGTTAATTCTAGAATTTTAAATGTTTGAAAATTAATGCGATTTTTTTACCAATAACATTATTTTGTATGTTAAAGATGATTTTACCTATAAATAAAACAATCAAGAAATTGAAAATGTTTTTCATTTCTTATTTTCGTGTATGCATAAATTATTAACTAGAAGATTTGTTATATTAATTTTAAATTTAAAGTTAAACATAAAATGCCGAACATACTTCGCACAATAGACATTCTTTGCTCCACAGATACTCTTGTCGCTATATTGAATTTTAAAGAAACGATAAATCATTTCTTTATCAAACGATCCTAGGCGGAGCTTCAGTTAATAGTTAATTCATTATAATAATTTTCAATTTTATGAAAAAAATTAAAAAAAAATTTATAAAATAAAAAACTATAAACAGGAAATAAAACTGAGAATAGGGAAAAAATTTAATGAGACGAAAAAAATTACAAAAACAAAATTTATGTATTTTCTATACAAATTTAAATTTTCATTCAGTTTGGAATAAAAAAAAGAAGTTTTAAAGTTGTTTTCATCAAATTCTGAGTAGGTTTTTCAAATGTTTTCAAAAATAATTACGAAAACTTACCTCTTTAAATTACGATCAATAGCCGAATAATTCTGATTCAAGTTTTTATAAGTTGCTAGTCGAAACTTTTGTATAAATTTTACAACACGAAATAGCGTTTATAGAATAAAAAAAAAAAAAGAAAAGAGACAATTTTACTATAAATTAAAAAATTGAAAAAAATTGAAGAGAAAAAAAGTGTAAGGAAAAAATTTCCAAATTTTTTTCCACATTTTCAAAATTTTCTTTTACCAAAATATTTCTTGCATTATTGTCTATATATGTATAAAAATAAATATAATTTTTTAAAAAATTTAGATTAAAAAAGGGTAGCTTCCAAGTCGTTTTTGTCAAATTTTGAGTATTTTACTCAAATTGATAAAAAAAAAAACAGTTAAGAGTTTCGAAAAATGACCTTTCTAAAGTTCCATCAAGAGGCAAATCCGGTTTCAAAAAATTAGTGTTTGAAACTTTTACATAAGTATTTCTGTACGAAAAAGTGTACATATAAAAAAAATAAACATCATTGTAAAAAAAAAACATCAATATAAAATACAAAACGTAAAATGTTAAATGTGGTGAAATACTTAGAACTTGTTTTTATCAATAACTATAATGTATGTCATGAATAAAATAATTGTAAGTATTAAATAATTACCAATGTAAAATATTTTTTATTTATTTATTTTTTTTAAATATCCACAGGTATAAATTATTATGAGAGAATTATTTACAGATTTTTATCAACTATTACTAAATGAATCAGAAATAATATTATGTTACACATGAATTACAAACGCATAATTTACAAACGATTAATATTTCAGTATATAACGCTAATTTTGTAATACGAATAATTGTAACGACAGATTTTTTTTTTCCCCAAAACCCTTCAAGGTAATATATTTATATCGAACATTATTTGTGTCACGTCATCTATAGAATAATATTTGTAAAAACTGGAATTATAAATGTCCTAAAAATGTGATGAATTTAATTCAAATATACAAAACTAAAGAGATAAAACATGCACCAATATATTTATAAATAATTATTGAAAACATGTACCAATATCCAGTATCCATCACACATTTGTTGTTCCAAAAAAATCTGCTAAAAAAATATTGTACAAATATATAGGTACAGTCGTTTAATCGACAAGTGTGTACAATTTTGGAAAGAGCGAAGGCACGAAATGGTCTCATTCTGCAAACGCGTACTCAATGTTCCAATATATTACACGACGAGGAAGCGAAAAAAAAAAAAATATATATATATATATTTGTATTATAACGAAAGACACCATAATGTATATAGGTAATAATAGTATAAGTCAAACGCAAAACATTCCGACGAGTCGGCGGCGGCTGGCGAAAATGAGAGTTGTCCAAACTGCTTTTACTTTTTAACCTCGGTCATTTTCATTTTGATATAAGAAACTAAAAACACCTAGTTATTATTTCATTTTTTAAACTGGATAGCTATGCATAGCTATACGCGGGACGTTTGACAAATAGCGTTATAGGCATAATATAATAGGCTAGCTGCAGTTTACGTATACCCTATTATAATATTTTACGTACAACAATTTACATACTTAATGTGTAATGCATAGGTTAATTTGTTGAATCGGTGCACTTAAAAAGATTCAAAATAATTGGTTGTCGTAGAGTTTAATTTTCAATATTATTATTACTATTGCTTTTTTTCAATCAATTTATTGAAGAAGTTTTCGTTAGGGATTTATACAGAGGAAATTTGAGATGGAAATGCATTGTAAGTTCAAACAAATATGAAATTATTTTAAATCTGTTCTAATTTTGGATAGATTTCTTCTTTATAATCGTTAAGTCGGAATCGTTGCGTAGGTCCTTACGTCGTACGAATATGTGCATATCGTTGTAAAGATTATCATAGAGAATTCACCCATCTGTATAATATATTCTACCAATAAACTGTTTATTATTATAATTATAATTTTTCTATGTATACTTAACTAATTAAAAGCCCGGACATACTTCGCACCACGGATATTTTACGCTCCTCGGGTACTCCTTGCTACTCTTGTTAGGTGTATTTTTTCAATGAGATGATTTTGAACAGAGGAAGTTAATAATATAATGAACAATAATACTCATTTTCAATACACTCACCAAGAGTATTTGACCCTAAGAGCGGAAAATATTCGTTAGTCGAAATTATGCACTGCTTTCTTGTCTTTACTTTATTTTACTTAACTTTTTTTTATTTACTAAATAAAGAAAAGATAAATATTAACGAAAAAAAAAAATGTTAGAAACATGTCCAAAATTTTTTTTTCACATTTTCAAAATTTTCTTATAATATGTTTAAATGTTTTACACATTATTTCTATTAATATTTAAATTTCCATAAAGTTTAGATCACAAAAATGGCTGTTTCCTAGTTTTTTTTTCAAATATTAAAAAAAAAAAAAAATTGAAGAATTGAAAAATTTAAATCCTCTTTAAAATTCAGGATTTAATTAGATTCAATATTATTGTCAGATTCTTGATTTTATACTGAACAATTTTTATTAATTGAAAAAAATTATTAGTATTGAGCAACCTGTATAAAAATATTATATAATGTAACAAATCTGTGACCCTCAAACTTATTGTCACAGTGCCTTAAATGATTTATGAAAATGTTATTAGTAATTTTCAAATAAGTACTCAAAATTCAATATACATGGTGTCCAAGAATATGTGACAAATGCTTTTGACAAAACTTTTGTTCTATTAAAAATTTTTAACTTTTGAACCTGATTTGTGAAACAGAAAAATATAGTGCTTAAATTTAAAATAAAGGTTAATCCTTTCATTTTCTACGATTTTTTTAAGTTTGAAAATAATTTAATAAATAATTATTAAATACACGACTACACACAGCACACACAATATATCATTAAACTTTAACTGTTTCATACTTTTATATAAACACATTATATAATTATTGATTTGATTAATCACGTTATTTCCAATAAATTATTTGTACACAAACAAATGAAAATGTACATTTTTGTACACGACAACTTAAGTATAAACATTAGAATGTGTTTTTCTATTTTTTTTTTTTTTTCGGTGCTACAGGTTAATATTTTAGTATTGGACCTAAAATATATTTTCCCAAATTTTGAGAAAACAATTAAGAATTTCGAAAAATAACTTCTTTAAAGTACCATATAGAGGAAAATCCAGTTTCACAAATTTGCAATTCAAAACTTTTGAACAAGTATTTTGATACAAAAAAGTGTTTACAAAAAAAAAAATGTCCAAATTTTTTTTTCACATTTTTTAAATTTTCTTACGCCAAAATATTTCTCATTTTATTGTCTATCCATTATTAAATTTTCATAATGTTTGGATTAAAAAAAAGATAGTTTCCATGTTTTTTCTGTCGAAATTTTGGGTAATTTTTCTCATATTTCGAGAAAACAATTCAGTATTTCGAAAACTGACCTCTTTAAAGTGCCATATAGAGGCAATCTTTTTCCTTCAGTGATGTTGAATGTTATTCTATGATAGAGTCTATACAGATAAGTGACTCAACAATTTTCAAAATTATTTATCACATAGCTGATATTTGTAACCATGAATATGTAGCGGGAAATGGTTATCAAAATAAGCCATGGGAATCGATCGAACTCATAGAAAACATGATTATTTATTGATGGAAAAATCGTATTTTGAAATAAAATTTTGGTTACGCGATAATGCAGCGATCGTTAAAATCGTGACGTAAATATCACAAATTAAAAATGTTAAATTAATGAAAAAAGACATTGATTTTTATATGTTGACAAAAGCTGTCTAGATTCGATCAAAAGATTAATCGTTTGGTCTTTTGGATTAAAATTTGATCTTCAACTTATGTCATATTTGAAAGAACAAGTTTGCAATCGGTATAAGTCATAAATTATAGTGTCAATAACAAAAATCATCAAGTTTATTCTTAGTATGTTTATTAGAACCATTTATTTTTTTATATTTTCAGGAAAATTGTTTGTTCGTAGGTACTCTTCGTATTTTATACAATATATTCATCATTTCCAACTTATTAGCAAATCATTTAACAGCTATCGGCTGTTAACACGCATTAAAAATATTGAATAAAAATAAAATGGAACGTAATCAATAAGTCTCAAGTATATTATATTAGAACGTAGAACAATATTATGTTTATTTCGTCAATTATTTTCACGGCTTTTAACTTACCACAAATTTGATGCTAATTGAGATAGTTATGCATTCTCCTGAAACATTCAAATCAGCCATTTAAAAATTTAAATGAACAATTTCCCAATATTTATCATAATATTTATTTATTTACATTGGTAGCATGTCTGGCTTTCACCCGAATCATTGAGCTACGTACTAATGTAATAACGTTCTTAATGATCCTGGAGCTATAATGTAAACCATTCTCAAATCGTTTAGTAAATATCTGGATTTATTTTTGGAAATACAATTGATTGACAATTAATTCAATAATTACATTTACGATTGACTTGAAATTAATGTAACTGTTTTGTATGATTAAAATAGGTATAACGTTGATGGTTACTTGTCACCTAATATTGTATTTTTTCTTGTTCTTGATTATTTGAACTATGGTGATTTTTTTTCACATAAATTTGTAGTTATCATGACTCAGATTATTAAAAAATACATATTTTCTTGAAACTAGGTAGGTACAGTAATTTAACAGAGTAGAACACAAACTGGTTCAATAAATTTGAATACAAAATTTTATTTAGGATGATTTAACTTACCATTTAAATGCAAATTACAGTATCTTCTATACTTGTTATGCTAATTTATTCGTAATCAACTTAAGATTTAACGTGATATTTCATAATATTCATTATTGAGAAAAATTATCGTATTTTTTTTTTTTTGAATATCAAAACTCTGTTAAATGTCCATACCTTATAGTAAGTACTTACAGGTTATAGTATTTATGTTAGAATATTTTTAATTTAATAAAAAATTATTAACTATTTGTACCTACCTAGTACCTTGATAATATAATATGTAAAACTGTAATATATAACTCATATAATAATTATTAATGGCTAGATTTTATTAGTCATTCTTATTTTAAGATCATTCAAAATTATAATATCCATAGCTATTTCAAGTTTTCTCGTTAAGCATAATATTATTGGCTCCAAGTAGTTTTCAGTGCCATATAAAATCCAAATATCCGGTATTGAAATCACACGTACACATTGTCTAACAGTCGTACGTTTTTCGTTAAGGGGTGTATTGGGCGAAGCTGCCCCATCTCTTCCCACTGCAAGTCGACTTTTTATTATTTCATAACAACCCGTTCACTACTGCAGTACAGTCAAGGGTTACGGTAATTTTGCGTTCTACATCGAATTTAACTTTTAACAATAATAATAATAATAGAAATAAGTGCATACGCGTTACCGTAAAGGTATCTACTAGGACTTTCTCCGAGGCGGCCGTCAAGGTTTACCGCCCTCGATAAGACACACTGCAGCATTGCTCATCGTGTCACACGCGCGCACGTTGACACGTCATACTTTTTTTGGTCTATTGTTATATTATTATTATTGTTGTTGTTACTTACCTACACACACACACACACACACACTCGTATATTATTATTTCGTCACAGGATAAACGCGTCTCTCATCGGTTCACCGGTCGCCCGTGGGATTATGCAGCGATGACACCGCCTCCTCCGTTATCAACGGTACTTACGTAACGCGATAAATATGTTTCACAGTTTGATGTCGTCTTCGGTGTCTCGCACATATAAGGGTCGCGATTACTCGACGACGTCAGACCGCATGTATTCGTATATTATTATTTCGTTACCTGTTAAATAATAATATAGCGAGCACGCAAGTGTGTGTGTGTAATTTATCCCAGGGCGAATATTGTACACACTTTACGCACATGCGTTACCGTAATAATGTTGTATTGTTACTCGTGTATAATACATTATGACCAGGGCTGTGAATTTAATACACTAAAAAACCTTAAAAATGCATTAAAAATGTCAAAAATTATGATATAAAATACACCTCAAATAGTTTTTAATTTAATTTTTATATTTATATTGATATTATAGGATAATATACATTACTAAATTAGTAGATTAAATTTTCCACGCTATATGTTTATTCAATAAAAATAATGATAAAAATGTTGTTTGAATTTGAATTTTGTATAATGCTATTCACCTGAAACATTTTTAAATTTTTTTAAATTTGACGTATATACAGCCTGTGTAAAACAAAAAAAGATTTTCGAATGATGTTAACGGACGGGATTTAATTTTAAATTTAATTTAATTTAAAATACCGGAAAATGAACTAAAAAAGGAAAATATGACTTAAAAATGCAAAAAAAAGACCTAAAAATTTAAAAACGTCAAAAAATGCAAAATAAAAGTTGCATACATGGATTCGTAGTTACATAATTCAAATTATGTACTTACAAAGCTATATTTTACAATCATCAAAAAAAAAATGCACTTCCCTACAAATTTACAGCCCTAATTATGACATACACTGCCGTATCCGATGGTCGGCGAAATTGATCCGTTGACGGTTCTGACTTACGGCTAAAAAATCCGTAGCATATATGTATTATTATAACTCTAAATCTGTTACAGAGTCTTGGCGGAGGTTCTCAAAATGCCGACCAAACTAAATTATTACGAGCGAGCAAATCGTGCGGCAGACCACGGTTTACGGTGCCTGTTAATTTCTCTCGTGATCGCAGTTTTAGATACAGCAAAAATATTTCATCTCACTTAAAATATTCATCCTTGCTACCGTTTTCTTCGTTACGCATTGTCATCAAGAGGTTTTCACCGGAAGGTATTACCGACCGCAGTAACGCCAAACCAACAGAGAATTATGATTGCGAATATCGACCAAAAAATCAAAAACTTCTTTCAAAACGTTTCCATACATAAACAAAAAAAGGGCATCCGATTTTATGCATTCACTCTTTTGGCTCAGCTGAATACATATCGACAGTTCCTACGAAGAAGGACGTAACTCAATTTTGACCACTTTAAAATTTAGCTATTTTTGGTTTTCAGAATTAAATTCTTATTTTAATTGAAATGTTTAAAAAAAAAAATTAATAGTTCATTTGCTTTTTTAAAACATGTTCGAAAATGTTTGTTTTTTTTTTTTTCAATTATTTCTTCTTTCGTTAACCTAAGTCCTTGAATTTTTTAATGAGAAAAACGTATCTCAAGTTAAGTATTTTTTTCATGGGAAATATACAATATTTTCCGGAATTACGACTATTTTCGCTGATAATTTATATTTAAAATAGACGTAACTAAAGATACGTCCTTGTTCGCTGGTAAACCAAATACTAGGACTTTATATTTTATTCGATTTACAAAATAACCTCTACGGCAGAAATGAGTAAATGCCGTTTTCGTTAAGAAAAAAACCTCTATCAGATTAACAAATAAAACAAAAATGATTAAAAAATCGAGTTACGTCCTTCTCCGTAGAAGGTGTCGAATGTCGATATGTATGTATATGTGAAAAGAGAAGCACAAACATGCCTCTACCTATCTGTATCTGCTAGCGAACGACAACACGCGTCGTATAGGTAATAATAATAATCATGATAATAATAATAATAATAATATAAAATAAGAGAAAGTGAAAACTCGTACAACACGTTCTCTCCGGCGGTGGCCGGCTTTGCCTTGTCGCGAGTACACGCGTCTCCGCCGGGCGTCGGCATCGAATGTAACATAATATCCTATAATATTATATATTTTGTACTCGCATTGGCGCATTTATCAAGGGTAAGCTACGACCGGTCTTTGCGTGCGCGACTGACTATGATATCACCTCGCGGTGCTAATGCCACGGCGGCGCCGACACGGCATGGCCGCGATGGCAACGGCGACGAACAGACGGACGTCACGCAGTCGAGATCTATGCGATTGCGGAAAAAAATTACCCAATAACAACAATAATAATTATCAATGTTATACAATCAATGTTGTGCTCACTGAATTGGATTACACCGTATTCGCTGTGCCGGTGGATTTTAGTAAAAATTATTGTTAAAACTATTTAAGTTTTGTACATGTAGGTACCAGTGTGCTATTTTTGTCCTTTAAAATTATTACGAAATTATGTTAAAAAAGCGGGATATACTCGGTCAGTCTTATATTATTCCATTATTAACTGAGAAAAGGAAAAAATTTTGTGAGAAAAAAAGTATTGTCACAAAAAAATTTTGAAAAAAAAACAATTTTCAGATATTAAAAATTTTCCTGGATCAAAATTTTATCATATTATTCTCTAGTTTTAATAAAAATTACACTAAGTTTAAATTAAAAAAAGTCAAACATACATCGAACCAATGTGTATTCTTCGCTTCTCGGAACAGATACTCTTGATGGGTGTGTTGAATTTTATAAAAACGACATATCATTTATTCAATAATACGATTCTAAGTGAAGTATGTTAATAATATAAAGAACAATAATAGTCGTATCAAGAGTATCTGACCCGAGGAGCGAAGAATATCCATAATGGGAAGTATGCCCGGCTTTTTTGTCTATACATTACTTATCTTTGCTTTACTTTACCTCACTTCACTTCACTTCACTTAGCTTTAATTTACTTTAATTTTTTTTATCCAATAAATAAAAAAAAATAAAGTAAGGATAAGTAAATTAAAGTAAAACAAAGATAAGTTAAGTATGCACAAAAAAGCCGGACCACTTCGCACCACGGGTGTTCTTCTTCTCTTTTCGAATCAGATACTTTTGGTAGGTGTGTAAAATTTTAAAGAAATTATAAGTAATTTCTTCAATAACACGATTCTGAACGAAGGAAGTTGTATAACATTATATAATAATCATCATTTGCAACAACCCACCAAGTGTATCAGATCCGAAGAGCGTAAAATACCTGTGATGTGAAATATGTATCTACGGTTTTTTTATCTGTATTTTACTTATTTTTGCTTTACTTTATTTTACTTTACTTTACTTATCTTTGCTTTACTTTATTTTATTTTTAGTAATCTAATAAAAAGAAAAAGAGTAAAGTAAAGGCAAGAAAGCCGGACTGCATACTTCGTATCACGGACATTTTTCGCTATTCGGGTCAGATACTCTTGGTGTGTTTGTGGAATTTTAAATAAACGATAAATCATTTTTTCGATGAGACGATTTTGAAAGAAAAAAGTTAATAATATAAAGAACAATAATGGTTGTCTTTTTCAACACACTTACCTACCAAGAGTATCTGACCCGAAGAGCGAAGAATATCCGTAGTGCGAAGTATGTTCGGCTCTCTTTCCTTTACTTTACTTTACTTAACATTACTTCACTTTACTTTAATTTACTTTTTTTATCTAATAAATAAAGAAAGGGGGAAAAAAAATGATAAGAAAATAAAGTGTTAGAAAAATGTCCAAATTTTCCGAGCATTATTCATCAAATTTTGTGTAGTTTTTCCCAAATACTAAGAAAACAATTGGGAATTTCGAAAAATTACTTATAGTACCACCTAGAGGCAAAAACTGATTTAAAAAATTGAAACTTTTGGACAAGTATTTCAATACGAAAAAGTGTTTAGAGAAAAAACATAAGTAAAAATAAACTTCATTATAAAATCACTTATCTTCTTGGCTCCACTCAGGATATAAAATATCATTGTAACATTTTAAATGTGTTAAAATTAATTACTTAAATCTTGTTTTTATCAATAATTATAATATATGTCATGAATAAAATTATTGAAATTATAAAATAATTACTCATGTAAAATACTTCTTTATTTAATTTAAATATTCACAGGTGTTATGAGAGAACTATTTATGTGTTTTTATTACCATTTATTTACTGACCGAGTTAAAAATAATATTATGTTACTTGTGAATTTATAAAAGCTTAATTTATTAAATTTAAACTTTTTTTTTTCTTTATATAAGTAACTTAAAACAATAAACATTTAAGCACCTAACGCTAATAATGTAATACAATTAATAGTAGTAGTATAAAATTTTTTTCCGAAACTCATCACGGTAATGCAGTTAAACCCAGTTTTTGAGTCACGTCATCCATAGTTTAGAATAATTATAAAAACCGGAATTATGTGTCCGAAAAATGTGATAAGTTTAATTAAAACATTCAAAACAAAAGTGTTGAAGCGTGCACCAAAATAAATAAATAATTGAAAAGCATGTACAAGTGTCTAAAATATGCATCATAAATTTTTATTTCCAAATGTACCCACCGAAATATTTTATTATTTTTATTTTTTTTGTTCAATATTAGTTTTTTTTATTTTTATATCACTGCTTAAACTACCTTCTTATTTGACTGATGAAAGTACTTTTGAACATATAGAAAACTATCGTCTAACAGATAATACGTAAAAGTATTAAGTTACTGGTTTATATTATTTTCGAGTTAGAGTCTTCTATGATATCATTTGAATACATACTTGCTTGAAAAAATTGAAACACCGCCATTTTGCACCTTAAGCATTGTCTCGAGATTATTTCCAACTCGAGTGTCGGCCACTAATAATTAATAATTATTATACTCATAAGTAATGTAATATACATTTATTTAAGTACAATTATATTAAACAGGGTACCTCACGAGGATTTACTCATTGCTATATCGCTTATAACTCTTGATACAATGAAGATATTCGAATTCTGTTTTATACACCTATATATATATAAGACCTATAAGAGTAAGAACGACTACAAATAATTCATTTTTTAATTTAATTTAACATTTTGGTAAATAATTTTTTTTTTTTTATATTATCTTCGAACAATTTTAAGATGACCAGAGTTTATTTTTCTAAAAATATTGACAATTCAACATTTTATTTTCACTAATCTTATCCTTTAATATTTTTTTTAAGTTTCTAGAAAATTAATGTATAATATTTAATACCATAGTCCACAGTCAACACTCTACATAACTATATAATTTAAACCGTGAGTTTTATCGACATTGTATAATGTTTTCATTTTTCTGAAGCTCATTATGTAAACTCAATGATATACGTACGTTCTTAATTTCATCATTGTACATAATGCGAATAAAATTTATATGTATACGAAAAATGTTGCGACTGCATAAATAATGTAAAGCCTGAATACATTTAACGATTAAAATATTTCGTTTTACCTTTCACAATATTCGGTTATTGTATTGATTCTATATTTCAATAAATTAAAATAAATCATTCATGGCGACGATTTAAAATTAAAGCTATATTTGACGTAATGTTCCAACTGTAGATGTCGGTGCAGTTATGTTAATGAAGTAAATAAATATAAATTTAATACGAATGAAAAAGATCCTCCTATTGATACCAAAAATCGGTATTTTGAAAACATTAAGATATCAAAATATACATTTTTAAATGTTTTCATCATCGTTAAAGCGTATTCATCACGTCGTTTGGTAAACAATTTTTTTAAATTTATTATTATTCAAGGAATTAATGTATTTTTATTGGTTATTTTTAACGCATCACTGGTCTGAACGTCAGTTATTAATTATAATATTTTATTAGTATATTATTACATAAATGTTGAAGTTATGTCATGAAATGGCCATGGTCGACACTCTGCAGATAATCACTGCAATCCGGTAGCTAAAAAAAACTCATCTATGCTGCAAACATATTATAATATGCACAATCTTCAATAGTAAATACTTGTTTTATATGCAAAGATTATATTATTAACAAAATGACTACGCTTTACATAGTGCATGAGGATATGAATCCTTTTATTAAACACATAATATACAAGTATTGTATATTTAATACATTTATACTTCTATATAATTTATATTTAATTAAAATTATAATTAATAATACAATAATTATATATTACACCTATATGACTCAATTTACTGTGCCAATTTGGCTTTTATAGTAAGAGGTTTGAGAGGTCGATCGACTCTGTTCATATAAAAAAGTATATTTAATAAAATTCTTTAATATATTTTTATTTTATTTAATATATTTAATATAATTCTTGCTCCAAAATGTTTCTCATATAATTGTTTATCTATATTTAAATTTTCACAAAATTTGGATCAAAAAATTATGGTTTCTGAGTCTTTTTGTCAAATTTTGGGTAGTTAAAAAAAAAAAAAAAAATGAAGAATTTTAAATTCAAAAAATGACCTCTTTAAAGTACTAGAGGCAAACCCAGTTTCAAAAAGTTGCTGATCGAGACTTTTGGACTAAAAACCTAATTAATTATAGTAATAACAGTTAGTTATTTTATTATAAAGCTCATTAACGAAAAAATCTGCAAAAACCTTCTTCATTTTTTTTTAATAAACAATTTTTAAAATTACTAACTATGTGCATAAAAATAACTCTGAAATCAGAAATAATTATACAAATCTAACAAATTTTAGATCATAAGCGGAATGAAGAAGCTTATGGACTTACAATGATGTTTATTATTGTAGTTATTTGTTTTTCGTTCTGTGAACACTTTTGCGAATAGAAATATTGATCCGAGAACCTTGATCAGGCACTTATTGATTCAAACATCGGCTATAAATGGTACTTTATACATTTCTCAAAATACGTATTATTTCAAGGGGTTTACACTTGTCGCCATTGTTGGACCTCTCGACCCTCCACACCTCAAAATCCCTCCAACCTCAACCCTGATCTTGACCCTGACCCCCTACCCAAGACCTTGATCCCCTACCCTTTAACCCCCTCCCCCGACACGAACCAAACTTATGACTGTCCCTGGTTTTTCTTTTATATATACATTTTTTGGATGGTTCCGTGTGCTTCTGTGCTTCATAGCACCAACCACCACTGAAATCTTTATCTCATTCTTACCATAATTTACTGTTTTAAAATAATTATTCGAAGAAGCGACCACCGGAAAAATTCTCGAATTCCCGGCAATCCAATCCATCTTTGGGACGACCTCTGATTAATGTCTTAAACTCACCATTACAAATTCATAGACACATCACAAGGAATCCTATACAGAAAAAAAGAGTGATATAGTAACCATTTATATTTTGGGGTTACGTTCGTTCATCGTATAACTACATTTACTAAGTATACACTTACCTCACAAGTTTAATGATTCAACTTTCCCATGTACAAGTAAGCAATTTTTAACACAACTAAAACTTTTAATAATTTCACGGTTATAAGAATTAGGATTTTTTAATTCTGTACCCACCAATGAAATGACGAATCGGTAATATAGTAGAATGAAATACATACAGGGACGTCATTTCACATTTTTTCATGGGATGCAAAATTAATACTGAAAATCGAAAAAACCATTTTTTCAGTATTGGGAATTTAAATGTGTATGTAGTTTTGATTGCAAAAACATTATTCCACGTAAAAATTACGAATTTCATACAGTTCTAACTTAAAGCGTTGGTTATAATGTTATAAACATATTTGTTGAGCCTACTTTTAAGAAAATTTAAACTTTGAAGAAATAAGTACATTATGATTTTTTTTCGTAAAAAGAAATGTACCGAATCAAAAGATAAAAATTTTATTTGGAAAAACGTACAAAAAAAATAAAAAAACAAAAATGGTTAAATTTTGTTTTTAAAAAAAAAAAAATGTCTGTATAAAAATATTGTTGATAATAGCAGAAAATTCAAGTTACTGGTACTATCATTTTTGAAGTTATGACCGAATTATTGAAAACTATTTCATTAAATTCACTATCGGAATATTTTACCCAAATTTTAGGGAGTTAAAAGAACAAAAATGAGAATTTCGAAAAATGACGTCAAATGAAGCCAATTTTTTATCTACTGTTGCTGAACGAAACCTGAAGTAAACGAAAAAGTATTAAAAGAAAAACAAAAAAAAAAAAATAAAAGAAGTAAACATCAGTAAAATTTGGACCCTCAGAATTAATATTAGCTGTATGTCGTTTAAATATCTATGTGTGATGATTGCTAAAAACTGTAAAAAAACAAACAAAAAAAATGATGAAAATGAATGCTTTTATACTGGTAATTCTAAAAAATGATCTTATTTACAATTTAATGTTTTAAAAAAAAAAATTCATGAGATGCATTTGCATACCCTTGCATCTTGCAAATAACACAATTTTTATACATAATATATTCCTACAAAAATTGAAACGTTTTTTTAAATGAGTCCACTGGTAAACAATAATATACATAATTTATGTATTGTTATAGTTGTCTGACAGTTGTACTGCTGCAACGATAACGATGTAAACCCAGCGGCAGCGGATTAATCACACTGGGAGCCCCGAAAACTCATAGAAAGTGTGCGTTTAACCCGATAAACAGTTTCACTGCAGCATGGCGCTATCACTTTCGGTGACGCGGGCGAAAGTCGATCGATCATATCATAAATCTCTTTATACATGTTGTATAAATATATGTGTTTATGTGTTTGTTACAGAAAAAATATTAAATTTACTCGTAAGCAGTCTATAAAATTCTGTTGTTTTATACGAGTAGAATATCTGACGAAGGTACATTCTAATACAATCAAGTAATTTTAATTAAATTGAAAAAAAAATCTTATTTTTGAAATCGCAATTTTGTATTACCTTGTCCTTGGTAACCCATAGCACATATTCATCCACCATATGTAATACCAAAGCTACATATTATGTTGGATAATGTGTTAAATTATTTTTAATGCATGTTATCTCTTATCTATGACTACTATCTACACATCTTAAATCAGAGTACAGACATATTACAATATGTTTTTTTAATTATTTTCATGAATAATTGGAATTTAATGTAATCAGAAACACGATTTTTTTTAAAACATTCTTAATTTCAACTTCATAATAATTTGAAAATATAATACCAAATCAATCTAACTAGGTTTTAAATGTTATTGCTTCAAATTAGAAAAAAATTTTAACAAATATTTAAAAATTTATCACATTTTGAAAAACTTAGCTGTAAATGTAATTAATAATTTGTTTTAAATTAATTTCTGTAGAAAATACAATTTTTTAAATTCTTGAAACTTTTTGTCCTATATGAATATTCAATCCAATTAATATTTCTATTGGTACCTATTTAAAGAAAAGTTAACTAATGAAATTCAAAAAAAATAAATAAGATAACTATTTTTTTTCTTAAAATTTGGTTGATACAATTTGTTATTTAAGTATTTTCAATATTTAAACTTGATATTCGATTCAAATATTCATATCGTATTCATACATAATTATTATTATTTTTTTTGGTCCTTATGAAACTAATGTGTACATGTGTTTCTATAAATACCTTTGTTTACTGAGCTCAACTGCTGAATTGCATAACTTAAGTTATCGAATGCAATTTATTACTAATGAATTAATTATGCATGGCTTCAAAATGAAAATTGTAACATAAGTATAATAATAAACCACTACCGAGCACCAAGAAGAGTGAAACGAGTGATATTTTGAAAGCAATTCGAAAATATACTGCCACTATATTTCATCCTTAAACGTGACCTTCCAAAGTCATGAAGTATATATTATGAATTTCTTAATCCCCGCCAAAATTATCAAGATCGTACGTCCGGTGTCCATATCCGGTTGGACACTGTTTTTGTTACTAGATAAATGAGCTACGAAATTTTTATTGTCACTAATACTCTATTATTCACCAATATATATATATATATATACAATGAGACGTATGTATGGTATACACTCATAGTATGCAAAATCGAAAAATAGAAGTTCACGAAAAAAAGGTGTGCCAGATACCACATTGTTATTTAGTTGATACTATATGCAGTAGATTCGTCAGCCCAGGTAAAACGCTCTCGGATAATAATTTAAGTGCATTTGAGGTCAGCTGTATTATGCATACAATAAGCTTCACCGTTTAATATCACTATTTCATCACTGATTGGTAAAAATACTTTTAAAAAAGGCGGACATTCTTCATACATTGAGTAGCTTACCGTTTTGAGTAGGCCACTGCAGCTCTGGGTGCGCCTCTGTTTTGGGTGGGCCACTGCTACGGACATGTCACTGCAGGGTTGGGTGTATACATTACATTTGAAAGCTACCTCGCAATTGCATTCAGTATTCACGATTAATTCGTCAAATTTATCGTTCACTTTATTACAGTGTTGGTAGGTATATGTCATCTATCTATATGTCATTTTAGATTTTGAGAAAACTGTAAAAAAGCTAGTGTTTTACAATGATGTTAATTTTTATCTGTGAAACATTTTTGTCTATGTTTAGAGTCCAGAAAGAAATTTCACCATGTATTCATGTAATCGGATAGTTTGACAATATTAATAATTATTATAATTTTATTCTGTTTCATAATTAGTAACCGGTGCATGTACAAGAACCGAGGGATTAAGAATGTCTCGAGTTTTACACGTTTAATTTTGAGTGTAGTGAAGAAACTAGTGGTTTTAAATTAATATTGTTTACTATTATTATTATTATTATTACTTATGGAAACACTTTTCCTGTTCAAAAAATTATTTGGATCAGTATGTATAGTATATGTCTCCGATAGAGAATTTGGATGGCTTGGGGCTTTAAGAAGGAACATTTTCGAAGATTTTAATTGTTTTACCGAGGAAAACTTACCAAAAGTTGAATAAAATAATAAAATATGCGGTAATTTAGATTTTCATAAAATTTATTTTAATAATTTAATGGAACTCCAAATCTAATAGAATTAGAAACTTGAAATTTTCACACATTATCAAAATAATATAGTAGAAACTAAAAAGTTTCTCAAAATTAAATTAAATTTTGGGCTAAATATAGAATTTAGGAACTATTCGAAATATCTCACTTTGATGAGTTTATTTCAAATACAATTTTTAACTATAAAAATGGTAGATTAATAATGATTCACGATGAGAAAAAAGTGAAAAAAAAGAAAAACGAAGTAAAGTATACTAAATATAGTAAAGGCAAGAAAGCCGGACATACTTCACACTACGGATATTCTTCGGTCCTTGGATCAGATGCTCTTGGTGGACTTGTGGAATTTTAAAGAAATGATAATATTTTTAACCATATACTTATCACTAGGACTGTATTATACAAATAACCTCACCAAGCATGTAAATTATATAATACATTTGCATGTTATTTTTAATACGTTTCGTAGGAGAAAATGGATTCAGCTAAAATTTGTTTTCCATCATTATACATATTATGTGTACCTATGTGATTAATTTGATGTCGAATATTTTAGAATATAAATGCGTTCCTTAAATGCTTTTTTCCATATTTCTAATCTGGTTTTAAGCTATTTAATAATTATTATTATGGTCTTTATTTGAATTAATATTTTTGTTATTTTTGAAATATTGTACTTTACAATTTAAAAACCACTTACCTATTAGATTTTTATTAGATTTAATACATAAAACAGTTTTTTACTGTAAGAAATTCACAGCCCTGCTATCACCTATCGCATATAATGTACTTAACACCTTATTATGTATTTAATAGCGTGTCGTATACCCATACAACGCTTTCAAATAAACCCTAATACACTGCGTGAGACTCGAAATACTTGAAATACCTAAATAATATAAATCTCGACCAGTCACGTTCAGATGTCGGCGATTTACAATTTTGCTCGTCGTTGTGTCGAGGTCGGTGTTTTATTTTCTGTGCCCCGTGGCCCCGTATGAGTCGCCGTGTTAGTCGCCGTCGAGGAAAATACAACATGATTTATACCACGGACTAAGATAATGAGGACTGGCATTGTCCACACCTGTCGATGCCAGGGGGAGCGGTTTCGGATTCACGGGTACAAGTAGGGGTAAAAGCGCGCCTAGTAACAAATGAAGTAATTAATTTGTTCTGGATATCAGATTTTTTATGTATTATTTTAAATATTGTTCGCTAAAAGACAAATATTACTAATGAATTTACTGTATTATATTATTATTTATTAAGCTATATTATATCATAGTAAACCTCGTGTTATTTATAATATGTTATAAACTTAATATAACAAAATAATATTATTCTATGGTAGTATTGTGAGAAGCTGGTATTCTTTTGATAAAATAACATAGATTTTAATATGCCTCGTCGTTGTTCTGTTGTTAAGTGTTGTAGTTTTAATAAGAAACCTAATATTTCATTATTTAAAGGTATGTGATTCCAACTTTAATTCTTGGAATGAAATTATTTTAAAAGTAAATGGAAATTATAAGCGTAGATTACTTATGTGTGTATTTTTATTTTATGCATTGAAGGAAAATTTAGGAATATTGTGTTTGGTTTACAATTATTATTACATTACTATTATTATTAAATATTTAAAGCATATTTAAAAGCTGTATTTTTTTTTAAATAACGCTTTTACCCCCCAGTTGTACCTTACAGCGGCTTTCGAAACATTTGAGTGGTACTAATAAGGTATTCGATACCAGTCCATATTATCTTAGTCCATGACTACGAAAACAGATAACGATAAATTATAGATTTATCGTTTTCTTATTTTATATTTCTCGTACCTTACCATTCTTAAAACGTTTTCACGTGTCGTCGTAAATGCCAATAAACGCTACACGCACGAATGTCGCATTTAAAAAGTCAAAATCAGAATTCTGCACAACAATAGCTGCCTATATTCTGATATAATAGATACTGCTACGCGTGTGTATAATGTATACTTACTTACGAGTATATTAGGCAACAGCTATCATTAACGCGTCGCGGCAAACCGCGTGGACAACAGACCAATATTATGTCGCTTAGGTATGCCATTAATGCCATATTATGCACTTGCATATAAACGATATTATGAGATAACTCAAACGGGTATGATAAAAAAAAATTAATAAATCGGTTAAAGCGGTGTATGCTTACATATATATTATATTATATTTAAATATATATATTGTATATGTGGGTAATGAATGTCGACGTGTAGATACCAGCCTGTAAACTATTAGTATATGCATATAACAATAATAACATAATCCTGTTTTTTTTTTTCAACACTATACAATACGTGATTATCTAATAGCATTTTCCCTCTTCAATTTCTACTAAAAACCACCAAACGTGTTACGAAAACTTGATTAATTCGCATCAAGCACTTACAATAAATACACACTTCGAAAATTACTACTTTATATGCATTTGTATATATATATATATATATATGAAGAAACCTACCTAAACGGTTGTTGTTTGAAAACCGTCCAAAAAAACAATTCGTTCGGCCAAGGTTATCAAGACGTTTAACCATTAAACTCGTATATTAAATTTACAAATAAAATTCGAAGTTGATATTAAAAAAATATATTATATTGATGAGTAACAAAACGTCCATATATTATACGTTTTAAATAACGTAGTCACCTTGTTTTTACTTTAGTTTGATGTGTAAGATATAGCCATATAAGCAGTGCGTAACTAAACTAAATTCTTAATGAATGTGAAAGTATTTGTGGTAGGTAAGCATTATGGATAAAACAGAAAACGAAAGTATTTAAAACGGATAAAACTTCATAGAAAAGCGTGAATGAAAGTAAAACGCGTAATGCACA
Source organism: Stegophylla sp. TES_Ste_2020 (assembly GCA_025469315.1). Lineage (NCBI taxonomy): Eukaryota > Metazoa > Arthropoda > Insecta > Hemiptera > Aphididae > Stegophylla > Stegophylla sp. TES_Ste_2020. Next base: position 32,592 of record JAIPRM010001671.1, read on the forward strand.
AATTCGGATTTAAATTAAGATTAAAAAAATAAGTAGGCTCCTTTAGATATATCATAAACAGATACGTTAAGCGTATAACATATAAACGTCCTATAATCAACTCAATTTTTTTTTCTACGGAATAATTATAATTTCTACGGAATATTATAATTTATTATTAAGCTTCAATTAGAAAAAAAAAAAATAAACATCATTGTAAAATCATAAGCTTCTTCACTTCGTTCAGAATCTAAAATGTAATTATAGAATAACAAATTTAGTTTTCCGGTGATTTTGTTTTCAATGATCGTTAAAATGATATTTATTACAAAAGTCAGAAAGAAAAAAAGTGTACTTCGCTCGTTGGGGAGTTCTTTGCACCTTGGGTGGGATACTCTTGACGCGTGTATTTTATTTCAAAGAAACGATAAATCATTTCTTCAATAATAAGATTTTGAACGAAAAGAGTTAATAATATAAAAAACGTGTACATTTTCACGCATGCTCCACCATAAAACCAAACTATAACAATATGACAAGCGCTGTACAATGTTATACAGAGTGAGTGAAATTCGTAAATTATTAGTGTGATGAAGTTAGTAAGTGAGTTTTATATGCACCTAAATTATTATATCATATTATATGTCTAAATATGAGCATCATCAAGGCTCGATAATTAAATAAATAACAGAATTCATTTTATTGGTGAATATTATAATGTTACTATATACACTGAATAGTCAGGCGGTCAGCGCGTCGAAAAATACATTAGATAAGACAAGCGAAAAACCTACCTTTGTCCGTACTTTCTCCAATTTTTTTTTAATCAAATCCTTGTAAAATGTTTAATTCTTTGTTTGCTCAAAATTTTATTACACCAAAATATTCGTAATAAAATTTTCTATCTAGGCACCAAGTTTAAAAAAAAATCGGTAGGGCCAATTTTTTTTTATGTACGTTGAAGTGTGTAATTTTAGGTAAAACTAACGAATTTCGAAAACATTTTTAAACTAATTTCTAACGGTTATAGAGAAAAAAGTTGACTGACGATTTTCGATATTTTTTCAGGTCAATTAGACATATATGTCAGTGAGATCATATATAAATTTTCAAGTCTTAATATTAAAAATCAAAAATTTTATTATATAAAAATTAACAAAAAATGAGAAATTTCCCAAATTTAAAAAATGCATGTTTTTTACAAAACACTGCATAATGAATCATTTTCACTAATATTTTAATGGACACAGATTATTCTGTTATTACTAATTCGTTATTACTCATTTCAAAAGTAATATTCTTTAAATTTTCAAAATGTCAATGTTCCTTAACATAGACAAATTTTGGATAGAATGTAAATATATTACAATTATTAAACATAATCAATACAAAACTGATAAATATTGATTGTCGTCTACAATTTAGCTGAATTTCCGCACAGACTCGTTTAATTGAAAAAATAATTTATCGTTTCTTTAAAATATAACACACTCACTAAGAGTATCCCACCCGAAGAGCGAAGAATATCCATAGTGCAAACTATACCGGCTTTTTTATACTATAGAAAGTCCATTTTAGGTAACGGAAATATTAGTAAGGTAACGAATTCATACATTTGCCTATGAATGTGTACTCGATGAAATATGATGACGACGATGCTGGACAATATATTTAATGTATCTACGAAATTTCGCATGATCACGAATTTTTATCTGTAGACAACAACTCTCTTTTGAAGACAGTATTACATTCGCCCTTTAACATCAGTTCAAATGCGAAAGTGCATTTTATAATTGCCTAACAACGTGAATTGCATTACAACAAAACACAGGTTTTTATTTGTACAACAACATGCAATTTAATGACCCTGTGGCCTGAGGTATTATCATGACGCATTCGAAACCTTCATAAAATCTACACCTTTTCCGAGAATTTAACTAATTTTAAACTGTTTCGATTTTCATCTTTTAACCTAAATACATATTATAAACACGGTATGTATTTAGTGATTTCATCGTTGTTTCATTTGGTATTATCTACATCAATATTTGAAGTAATATTCGCTTCTTTATTTATTTATTTTCTGTTACTTATAAATTATCAAAATATCTCGCATAGGATTTAATTATGTTAGACATGCATATAAGAACGTAGTAGTATACATAAAACCGTGCTTATAATGCATATTATCTAAAAATGTATTGTTTAAATAGGTATACCTTTTAGATTTTATACTCACAAATTTCAAATAATAAAATTACTACAATATGTGCAGTACGATTAATATGAGTATGTAAATATATGAGTATGTTCCAGAAGTCCTATATCCATGGAGAATTTATAAATCTAAATGCAATTTTTTCAACAGTTGCCTGTAAGAAGATTCCAATTTAATAACACACATTTTAACAAAAAATTTAAAACTGCAATATGATTTTTTTAGATATTTAGTTTTAAAAAATTTCAAGCTATTTTTTGGTATACCTATATTTTGAAACAATTAAAAAATTCAAATTCAAATTTGCCAAGTTTAAGTTAGTTAAGTTATTGATTTCCTGAGATTAATTAACAGTCATTTGGAAAAGAGCTAAAACGAATCTCAATTATTTAAAGGAGTTTTGACTATAATACGGGTTTTAGATTCTGAGTGGAGCGAAGAAGCTAGTGTTTTTAAAATTATGTTTATTTAAGACGTTTATGTCCTAATTATTTTTCTTTGCTTATTTAGTTATATTTATGTTGTTCTATTTATTTAATATCTTTATTTTTTTATTGAATTTATTTATTTATGTATTAATATTATTATTTTTTCTGTCCTATTAAATATAATTTATTCAATAATAAATTTAAAAAAAAAAAAGTTAAGTAAAGTAAAGGCAAAAAAGCCGGACATACTTCGTGGTGTGAAGTATGTTCGACTTTCTTGTCTTTACTTTACTTTTACTTTACTTTACTTCGATTTACTTAGCCTTACTTTACTTTGCTTTACTTAGCTTTTTTTTTAATCTAATAAATATAGAAAAAAAAGCCGGACATACTTTGCACGATGGGTGTACTTCGCACGACGAGTGGTATTCTCTTGACGGGCGTATTAAATTTTAAAGAAACGAAAAATAATTTCTTCAGTAAAACGATTCTGAACGAAGGAAGTTAATAATATAAGAAAAAAAAAATTTTCAAAAAATGTCCGAAATTTTTTTTCACATTTTCAAAATTTTCTTGCGCCAAAATCTTTTTTATAGGATTTTCTATCTATGTTTAAATTTTCATAAAATTCTGATCAAAAAATGATGGTTTTCGAGTCGTTTTTGTCAAAT